>RCUC01165251.1:0-30168 GCA_003697995.1 Taxidea taxus jeffersonii
AAGGTAAAATTTCTCTGCCAATAAATTAAAATTCAATTCTGTACATAAAGACAATGCTGATTTTTCAGTGGAAGAACTCCCATGGTTAATAGATGGTTTATAGCCAATTGGGGGAAAAAACTAAGAAATTAAATATTTCATTTTATTATTTTAATCATAAACTGCTACTTTCAAAATAGTTATTTAAATTAATTAACTATCCTCTCTTTTATTGTATGTCTCTTTTACTCAATGTATGTTTGGTATTCTTATTAAATTGGTGTGCATCCATGGCCACAGGAGAATGGAGTTCCTGCTATGCCTTCCAGTAACACTTAAGACACTTCAAAAGGATGTCATGCAATTGTTCTGACAGTTCAAGGATTCAAACATCTCCAACACAAGCAGAGACTCTAGGACGTCTTTGGTTCTTGTGTTGGTTTGGCTAACAGAACCTCTATGGTTTAGTTACCTATAATATAAACTAAAGGCAGAAAAGAATACAACATTCTAGAAGCAAGTACAGTACAATGAGTAACAACATAGTAAAGATAACAACATACTAAAATAAATAAGTTAACAGAAAACATTATCATATCTAAGTCTGAATTCAAGTGGTCAAATATGTTTGAAAAATGGTCAAACCAGTTTTTTTGAAGCTACTTGAAAATAATAGTTTGCACTAATACATCATTTTTCAATGTGCTAGTATATCAGCCCCTAATTTTTATCTTTTCTTTAACTTATAAAAAGTTTATGATTGAGTGGGTTGACACAGGCTGACATGCTTGCTGATTATGATGACAGTCCAACCAGCTTCCTCTTCTTAATGAAACTCCCTCACCAACAACCTCTATCTCAAGGAATAATCAGGCCACTACCTGTGACACTGCAAGACTGCCTGAAAAAAAAAAAAAAAACAGACTTTACATTTACCTGTTCTTTCTGCTTGTAATGCAGATATTACAGGACATTGTGGTGTTTTGATTAAAGGCTGAGATTTGGGTTCAAATTCTGCTTTTTACATTTACAAGCTCTGACCTTGAGCAATTTAATCTCTATGTATTTCAGATTCCTATCTTATAAAACTAATAATACTACCTACCTCATAAAGTGACCTAAAGGATTAAGTGAGTAGATATATATATATAATGCATTTAGAGCAAAGCCTGCACAGGACAGCACCATATGTGTTTGCCTCTATCGTCATGTTTATTATAATGGGCTCTTTCACAATCTGTAGGTCTTGGTTCAGATTTTTTCCCCCTAGAGACTTACACTGATCAACCAATCTAAAAAAATCCCTAAACCATGTTCTCTCTAATACTCACCACTTTTTCATTTTTTCCTTCTCTTCTCTTCACAGAGCAGGGTCTTACCGCTTTGTCCAACAATACATTTCCAGTGCCTGATGGAGAACCTTGCATGTTACCGGTACCAAATAAATACTGAACTGGTGTCCCACAGTATGGCCTTATGTAAAGGTCTCTACCTCACAGGGCCTAAACCAGTACAAACAACTCTTTTTTAAAGACTTGATTTAAATAATATATACGTACTCTTCGGTTGTTAGAGAAAAATTCATCAGACACTGTGCCAAAATCAAGATGTGATAAATTAGATCCTCAGGAAGTCTAAGCTTTTGAGTTACACAAAGCCCCAAGTACATGCACATAATAAATTCTCATTTACGAGTGGGTTTCTGTTCCTGTTAAAGTTGCTTAAGTAACACAAGTGGAAGTTCTTTGTTCCAGAATTCTATTTCAACTCAGACTGGATTACTTTATGCTGAGAGTAAATAAATAAGATAAAATAAATAAAATAAAATATATGATGTATTCTACTCACCCAATCATGAAAGCCAATTTAGACAATCGAAATTTGTAACCAGCATGGGTAAACAACTAAAAATGGAAGAGTCAACAAGTATCCCTGGTCTCATGGGGCCCTGTATTTGTCAGTTAATTAAAATGACCTGAAGTGTTGAACTTTCCTTCTCTAGAGGATATTTAAAAATTCATATATTTCCCAAAGGAAGAGCCATATTGTTTTACTCTCATTTTTGATGGGAAAATAAGGACACAAGTAAGCCAATTAGCATTTCTGGGTTCAGAACCTTTGGAATTTTAGAGTAGACTGGCCTCCCACCAATTTCATTTTAAAGGTGAAGAAAATGAGATCCAGAAAGAAAAATGCCTTGCACAAATTTACATGCACCTAGTTTAGGTCTTTCTCCTGTAACAAACTATATCATCTTTCACTACAAGTTCAAAAAGCTCATGATAAGACAGCTCAAAATCATTAACCTAGAATGCTGTTATACAAGTTGATAAAAACAACTAGCATGGTCCAGGCATTCTGATTAATCCTTTGCACATATTAAACTAAGGACACCTCATGAAGAAGTTATCATTATCACCATTTTGCAAAGGGGGAAAAGAAGATTTAGGGGGTTGTGTTGGAAGTGATTACTCACTCCTAACTGTGAGACAAACCATAATAGCTCCAAGAGCCAATTCTGAACCACTGCCTACTTTGTATATCCAGTGTTAAGAACAGATTTTACATTTTAAATTGGAAAATACGTGAGTTTGCCGGTCCCTTTTCTTAATCATTAGGCTATGTTGGCTGCCAAAATTAATAGTTAGAAAGAAAACAACAAAAAGCAACTGGGGCAAAAAATAGCAGCTATATGAGGACGACAAATACAACCCCCTCCAAAACAGGGACAATTCCATTTATGAATGGAGAATCATGTTCAAGAGCAACACACAAGGGGAACAATCTGGCACACGGGGAAAAATCTGGTCTAAAGGAAGCAACCCTAGGCGCCTGGGTGGCTCAGTGGTTTAAGCCTCTGCCTTCGGCGCAGGTCATGATCTCAGGGTCCTGGGATTGAGCCCCATGTCGGGCTCTCTGTTCAGTGGGGAGCCTGCTTCCCCCTCTCCCTCTTTGCCTGCTGCTCTGCCTGCTTGTGATCTCTCTCTCTCTGTGTCAAATTAATAAATAAAACCTTAAAAAAAAAAAAAAGGAAGCAACCCTCCACTATATTCTAGCCAAGATAACCATGTTATCCTTAAACAGGTCATAGCCATTCTGTTAGGAAGTATTTTCTCACAGAGCTCATCTAACAAAAGCACAAAATACTCACTTTTAATATACATCAGTTATTTACAAAGTGTGCTCCAAAGGCTCCTGGAAATACCCAAGACCCATTCAGGGGTTTTGTGAGATCAAAACTATTTTAATAATGTTATTAAGACACTAATATCTTTTTTTACTTTCATTCTCTCATAAATGTACAGTGGAGTTTTCTAGAGGCTGCAAGACAAATGATATCACAAGAAGTTGCAGAAGGCTATATGAAAATCCAGGTATCTTATATTGAGCTATCTATTAAAAGAACTGCAAAAATGTCAAACAGTGATATCCTTTTGCTAATTTTTTGTTATAGAAACATAGTAATAAAAATGTTACCTATGCTAACATACACTAGTTTATATTTTTATATATCATTCCTTAAATATCTTAATTTTAAACTCTAATAAGACAAATATTGATAGATAAAACTAAGATACATATAAGCTCTTAGCCAGCTTCCAAGAGGATGCAAGTTTTGAGGTTTGTAAGTCTGAGAACTGCTGCTATCCAAATTTATTCCACTATTCAGTGTTTAATTCAAGACTGATCATGTATATGTCTTTTCAGCTATTCTTGACTACTTTACTAGGAGTTCCCAAACCTGAACGCACATCAAAACATCTGGAAAGCTTAATAATATCACTTTTTTGTGACTCAACCTCTTTAAGAGTAGGGTCCATATTGCTTTATTTATTTATTTTTTCTCTCTGATGATTCTGGTACAACTAGCCTTGGATCAGTGCTAGGAAACTCTGCAAGACATAATACTGATGATGTCTGTTATGGGCTGAATTGTGTCCCTTACCCCCAAATTTATCTGCTGAAATACTAATTTTCTAGCATCTCAGAATGTGACTTTTTTTTACATAGATTTTGGCTATATTTAATGAGGAAAGTTAATTAGAATGAGGTCATTAAGATGAGCCCTAATCCAATATAACTTGGTGTCCCAAAAATGGGACACAAACACATAAACAGGAAAGTCCATGTGAAGACACTAAAAGAGGGCACCCATCTACAATTCAAGGAGAGAAGCTTCAGAAGGATCAACCCTGAGAATACCTTAATCTTGGATTTCTACCCTTCAGAACTGTAGGAAGTAAATGTTTGTTGTTTAAACCAAGTCTGTGATATTTTGTTATGGCAGCCCTAGAAAAGTAACACAACCTCCTTCTCCAAAATCCTGCTTCTAGTCTGTACTTTTATTTCCTGCATAATGGTTTCCACAATCTTTCTTTATCTTGTTATGTACTTTTTTTCATTCTTTCCACTATAATATAGGTTCCATAAGGGCTGAGAGTACATCTGTTTTATCCATCACAGTACTTCTTATTCTTAATACAGTGCTGGTACATGGTAGACACTCAATACATATTTGGAGATTGAATTTATGAATGAATATTAACATTTGCACATTTATTTACTTAACTACTTTAGTGTTTCTAGTATGTGTGTCTCCTTTATTCAAAGAGATTATAAACTTCTGGATTGCAGAGATTGTGGCTTATCCTTCTCTATTCCTTCTGTAAACTTTGTAGGTTATGCTTTAAATAAGAAAACTGCTGAATGAATGACTTTATATATGGTTGGAAAGCTAAATTTAAAGAATTTCCTATGTTAAGGGTAATAGACAAAATGAATGTTTAATATGATTACTATAAGTATTTATGTATATCTGGGATGGCTGAATTTAAAAATAACTTAGATATATCTGAATAAGTCTATTGATGAATATTTGGTACCTCAGGGATCTGTAGAATTCATTTGCATGTGTTGATTTGCCTAGGGGTTCTTGGTTTTTTGCCTGAGTGCTAAGTGAGAAGGTGTGTGCATATGTATGCCCTCTGGAGATCCTAGGAACCACTGAAAGGAAAGGAAGAACATCTTCATCTTGCCCAGATTTGTGAATTGGTCTTAAGCACCAGCAATGTAGCTTAAACAATGTATCGCTGTTTAATGGGCTAGGGAGAAAAATCTGAAGAAGCAATTTTCATAAGACTTTCTGATAATGCTGTCAGGCTGCCCTAAACCTGAAGCATCATGTTAGACGCCAAGCTATGGTAGAGATGTTGACTGTGCTTGAAGGGACTCCTATTTCCTACAGGACTGGTGGCTGTAAGAGTAAGTCTGGAGACAAAGCACTTGAAAAATTGGTTGCATGCTCATGCTGATGCCATCAGCTGGACTCACTTGGGATTTTCCTCAAGGATTTCCGTGAATATAGTTCACTGATTAGGAAGTGGTAGAACAAAGAGGAATAAAGTGGGTGTAGGTATACCTGAATGGAAAGACTAATAAGTCATACGAAGCATAACTGAAGAATCCCATAAATATGAATGGAGGAAGGGTGACTTTGTAGACGGCTGAGAGATTCTGAGTTAGCAACGAAGGCAAGAACACAGGAAATGTGAATTGTTGATCAGGATGAACCCACAGTCCTCAGAGTTGGAGGGACATTTTATTTCTTGCAATTTATATAATGTAATTCTCACATCCAGCCTACAGGAATTGGTATAATAATCTCTTTTTCTGTATTTGTGAAGTAGAAAAGTTCAATTGCTTAAGAAGTAGCCTTGTAACAAAGAGTCAGTTTTTAAATACTGGGATTAGGAGTGAGGACCAGATTCAGTTCTAATTTTGCTAATTATTAGCTGAGCAACTTCTACATTCTCTGCCTTATTTCCTTTTATACAAAATGAGGATAATAACAATAGTAATACTAAAAACACATTATCACATAGAGTTGTGGTAAGGAATAAATAAACTTAAATCTCTTAAACAGCTCCTGACACAAAATAAGAATTCAATACAAGGTGTCTGTTCATTCATTTTAACGAGGCCACATAACAAGAAAGTGGCATATTCAGGATTCAAAACACATCTGTCTGACCCCAAAGTCTGTGTTTCTAAGAATTATGATACATTGTCTGCAACTACTACAATGACAATTTTTTCTACCTCTTCTTCTTCTCCTCCTCCTCCTTCTTTTTGTACCTTCTTTTTATATTGACCTACATAATGCTTGGCCCTAAGGTCAATGAGGGCTGTGAGGTCATTCCTATGCCAGGTTTGGCTGATGAATGAAGAACAATTTCATATATTTCATTCATTTATTCATGTCTCAAAAAATGCAAGACATTGAGCTACCAAAACACGTAAGTTGCAGTCATTACTTTGGAACACTGCTAGTCTTCAGAAAACTCTTTTTAACATACACATAAAAACAACACCGGCCCCTCCCTTATATATATTCATATATATATATATATATTCTACCTTCTACATATTCTTTATACCTAATGGGACAAAGCACCTGACAAGATGATTTTCAGGTAATCCCCAGCTTCAATGCACTAAATGTGTAAGTACTGAACTTGAAAGCTTGTGACATTTGACAGAATATCAATGAAATAGTTATGCACAGCTACGGTTCAGACTGACTATGTAAAATTATATCACAGAAGATGAATGGCAGCATTTCAACAGCTATGAAATGATAACCTTGTTGCCTATGTTTAAATTTGCAAGACACAGAAAAGTAGAAAATGCCCCTCGGAACCACTTAGAATGCAGGCAAGTTATATTTGCAATTGCATGGATGTGACTTCCACTGAAACAGTATTAAAATAAGATAGGAAGAGAAAGGAATAAAATATGAGATGCATCAGTTTATCAATTTGTTAACTGTTGCATGATAATCACTTTGCTCCTGCTTTATTACTGTATCATTCATTACCATAAAAGGAACCCCTAAAAAACTGAATAATCACAAATCTTAAAGGTGGGATAGAGAGAGTAGAAGCATAGAAGTTGACTGATAACATACCTTTAAATATATTCAGGTATCCCTAAATTTAAAAATAAATAAAAAATGAAAAAAAACCAAAGCCAGTAAATTTTCATCCTAATTTTTTTTTTATTTTTTTTTTTTCAACCTAATTTTCCAAAGTACTATCAACACGAACTGTTCCTGAAAGCTTTAGAATGCTTCTTTGGATTTTGGTAGGTAAGTATACTTGAGTAATTGTAGTCTTTTTACTGCCACAATTTACCATACACAGACCTTGGTTCCTTCTGAACAGTGTCAAACCAATAATACTCATTTCTGGAAATCTATGCAAGAAAGCTTACTGTCATGACTTTTGAGAGGGTTCTGCTGCAAACTCTGTGAAAAAGGCAGAGTTCACCACACATGACTGGTGAGAAAGTCACCCTTAAAGAACATCAATACATAATCATTAAGAAGTGAAAAGGTTACTGGAGGCAGATTGCCCTTGAAACTAGGGAATATGGACCACTGAATCTCTACCTTAGGCCAAGATATTTCTCTTCCTATGTGAAACTGAATATATTTATTCAAATGGAAATGTGAGCATACGTGTGCATGTCAGCTACTTTGTGAAACAACTGGAAAGATACACCGAGAAGAGAATCCATGATCATCTTGTCTTGGAACATGCCTATAAAGTTTACTGTAAATAAATATGAGGGAGGAAAATGTTTTTTTTTTCTCTAAGTCATCACAGCCTCTGAAAGAAATACACACACACACACACACACACACACACCCTTCTTTTGAGAAGGTGTTTGTAAGAATCACAAAATGATTGTAGGAAAAATTAAACAGTTTCAAATGGGCAATAAGAAAGAGTAAACAATTAAACTGGATTTGCTTTCTATCACAGAATAACTTTCATTAATGTGCAATTCACTTTTTGTGGGGCGGGGGGATGCAAGAGGATTACATTCCAGGATTCTTTTTATGGCAATAGAACAGAGCTGGGTCACAGGATAAAATGAATTCTGGCTTCTATATATAGGAAAAAAATTCAGGTTACTGGGAATTTGGCAAAAGTCAAATGTTCCTTAAAAAATATGGACACAAAGAAAATAAAATTACGTAATTTTCTAGTTAGTATTAGCTTAGAGAGCTTCAACGTGTCTCTCACATGAACATCTATTTTAGAATGTTATGACTAGGTTCTCATTCCCTCTCTCTTTTTGGTTAGTGTTTTGTGGCTATTTTTTTTTAACATTTATTTATTTGGCAGAGAGACACAAGTGAGAGAGGGGACACAAGCAGAGGGAGTGGGAGAGGGAGAAGCAAGCTTCCTGCTGAGCAGGGAGCCCAGTGTGGGTCTTGTCTTGATCCCAGTACCCTGAGATCATGACCTAAGCCAAAGACAGATGCTCAATGACTGAGCCACCCAGGTGCCCCGTGGCTATTATTTTGAATTTCAGACATCTCACTACACCACTGGCCTGCGAACAGCTCTTGTCATGGACTCTGAGAGAGGTTTTTTTTTCTCCTGGGGTAAGTACTCATGAGTATATCTCTGAGATATGAAGTACATAGAGGCTTACATTCACCAGTTCTTCTCAGTTTACTCCATCCAGAGTTTGCTCAAACAGATTAAAGATGGGAGCTTAAGCTTCCTGTTTGACAGTAGTCTCTCCAACACTTGATAATATCAACCTTCTAACTTTTGCCTATCTGATGGATGTAAAATGACAGTTCATTTTAATTTACAACTTCTGATAGTTAAAGATGTTGAGAATTTCTCCACAAATTTGAGTCATTATGGTTTCTTCATTTGTGAATTCCTTCTTTATATCCTTTGCTCATTTTTTATTGGTTTTATTTTCCTTGTTAGTTCTCAGTAATATTTCTATAGGTACCAAAACAGTTACTAATATAAATACAGATGATCCTAAAGGATTCAAAATTGTAAAAGCAGTATTTTTGATATTGAATAAGAATTCAGAGTGCTAAACCTTTCTTATAGAAGTCATACAGAGAATAAAGATAGCTTCCTGGATATTTTAGACCAGGAATAACAATTGTTTTCTGTAAAGATACAGATAGTAAATATTTTAAGCTTTTCAGGCCATGATCTCTATCACTACTCAGCTCTGCTGCTGTAACATGAAAGCAGCCATACATGATATGCAAAGGGCCTTGTTCCAATTAAACTTTATTTATATGACAGTAGGTGGATCAGATTTGTCCTTAGGCTATAGTTTGTCAACACTTGATTTAAAATGGGAGTTTTTGTTTTGTTTAAAATGAGTTATATACCTGTATATATAATTCTATATTCTTTTTCTTTTTTAGAGTCATGCAGAATATGCTGATTTATACTATTATAACTGAATTATCAGCACTCATTCTGTTTTATTTGGTAGCTTTAATGGAGTTTACTTGGCCATACAGTTCTTCCCTTTTGTCTGATGGTATCCATGTGGTCACAGTGCTATGAGTAAAACATAATGTTCCTTTTAATTTCTAATTTTATGTAGTTTTACCCCAAAGTCAAAAGCTGATATATTGAAACCAATACAACAAATATTCGCACATTTTAGAGAACATGCCTAATGACTACAAGCTTAAAGTTTTTACTTCCCATGATATAATGACTTGATAGTTATTATAGCTTTATTTTTTCAATAATTACTTGTGATTACTGAATAATATGGAGCGTTACATTTGTTTAGTATTCCTAAGTTTAAAATTCTGTATGCATTTAAGGGATTCAAAGTTTATTAAAAAGTTAATATAAGGGGCACCTGGGTGACTCAGTGGGTTAAAGTCCCTGCCTTCAGCTCCGGTCATGGTCCCTGGGTTCTGGGATCAAGCCTTGCATCGGGCTCTCTACTCAGCAGGGAGCCTGCTTCCCCACCTGCTCTGCCTGCCTCTCTGCCGACTTGTGATCTCTGTCTGTCAAATAAATAAATAAAATATTTTTTTAAAAAGTTAACATAAATTACTAAGAAACATGTTTATAGACTCATTTTATTGGTGAGTAGTGTATGAAATTAGATTAACAATAATTATTTTTAATAGTATATCATTAGGAATTTCTATTATCCTTATATATGATAAGGCATAATGAATCATCAAATCTCTAAACAAAAGGAAGAAATTCATCCCTATTTCCCTCTAGATTCCTAATTTTATGTCACTTGTTCATGTCCCTCCTATTACAGTATAAAACCTTAAGGCCAGGAGCTTTAATTGACTACTAATTAGGAAGTATTCCATAAAAATCTCAAATGACTGACTAAAACAAGTAGTTCTGTAATACTGTCTATTCATATGTCTTCATATACTAAAATTAGATAGTCCTATAAAATAAATAAAGAAGAAATAGGAAGTACTTATATAGGTTTGTACTCTAAGAATGTCCAGCTGGGTAAAATTATTGTATCCTCAATTACCATTCAAAATGTGTATGTTGAAGAAAAAAGACACATGCAACATCTATTTGTCTACATTCCTCTTCACTTCAAAAAGGAATAGGTGTATAACTCTCCTATGTAATTAGACAAAAACAAACAAACAAACAAAAGGAGGCTAAAGCTCTCACTCCAGTGAATATTGGCTTGTGTTGGTCATACAAGAGGGCTAATGGACATGGTACCTGGGGCTTCTCCTTTCAAACCTAAGTAAGATTTCATTATTAAAAGCTAAAATTGGTGCATTTATATCTTAACAGCTGTAAATTCATCCAAAATCTACACTTCATAAGCTCATGGATACTTGTCATGTGGCATACTTCATATGTCTCATAACATAAGTACTTTCCATATCAACCTGGAGTCCTTAACAAAAGATCAAGGGTGCCTAAAGCTCAGGAAATTAAACCTATTTTACTTAGAAACAGAGGGAGAGGATTTCTGTTTCTGTTCCCTGGTCAGAAGGTGAAAACAATGTAGAAAAATGTCCCCTTTAAGGAAGTTCATTTCATTTTCTCTACCAGCAAGATAGATGTTTAAGCTAGACTAAATTAGGTATTGTCCATTCTAACAATAAAACAACCATCAGGGACTTTTTTTAAACTGGTTAAACAATGGGTAGTTATTTGTAAGGAAGATCATTTTACCAAGGAGTTAATTTTAAAACTATCAGTTTATATGGAGTATATCCAGATCTTTAGCTTTATTCTCTGTTCTCTCATGAATGTCCTCTTTCCACTAGGCCAGGGATTGACAATTTTTTTTAAATAAATAAGGCCACGTAGCAAATATTGAGGCTTTGCAGTTCATAGTTCCCTGTCACAATTACTCAACTGTGCCTTTGTAGCATGAAAAACATGGACAATATGTGCATAAGAGAGCATGGCTGTGTTCCAATAAAACTTTGTTTCTACACACTGAAATTACAGATAATACATGTCATGTGTCATAAAATATTACTTTTCTTTTGACATATTCCCAACATTTAAGAATGCAAAATTCTTCTTAGTTCATGAACTATACAAAAAACAGGTGACTGGTCAGATTTGGTCTAAGGAATGTTGTTGTTTGCCAACTTCTGTTCTAGGCTGCACTGTCCATGTGTTATTACCATATGACTCTTTTATTTTAGTTAACTGGTTTTTCCAGTCCTCATTCTAATCCTGTAGATAATAACCACTTTCCCTTCTCTTCTTTCTCTTACTTTCTCTCCCTCTCTGTCTCCATTCTCTGAGTGACTCCCTTCTCTGCCTCCCTCTCCTTCCCTCTCTCCCACTTTCTCTCCCTCCCTCTGATTTGTTGCTTACTGTAGCAAGACCAGCCCATACCATGTTCCATGTTCCACTGTCCGATAGTCCCTTTCTTTCCTTGAAATCTCTCCAAATAGTGAAAAGAACTATTAATTCACTGTCAAGAAATCAGCATTTTGGGTGATTTGCAAGATGGCGAGGAGTAGCAGACTGAAATGACATCAGGTCACAGGCGTTCAGCTAGATAGTTATCAAACCATTCTGAAAACATACAAACTCAATAGGAGATCGAAGAGAAGAAAAGCAGCCATTCTAGAAACAGAAAACTGACCACTTTTTGAAAGGTAGGACATGTGGAAAAGTAAATCCGAGGTGACAGGAAGAGAAACCTCTGGGGAGGGGTTGGGGAGAGGTCAGCTCCTGGCATGCAGAGGAGCAGTGGAGCACAAAATCAGAACTTTTAAAAGTCTGCTCCATTGAGGGATATTGCTCCAGAGGCTAAGCGGGGAGTGGAGCCCTCACAGGGACAGTGTAGTCTCAGAACCCGCAGGGTCACTGAAAGATTGGGGGTGTCCGAGTGTGGTAGAGCTCCCAGGTGTTAGAGCAGGGAAGTTGACTACAGAGACAGAGCTGAGGTGTGAGCTCTCAGTTTGAGGTTACCCTTAAACTGTGATCCACGGCACAGTTAGACCACTGCTCCTTGAGCAGGGACCCCACAAGTGGCAGATCCAGAGAGACTGACCTTTCTCCTCTGGAGGCAGGAATCTGCTGGGTTTGGAGACTCCAAACGGGGCTATGCGTCAGAGATAGAAATGCTTGGTCACAGGCTGGGTGACCCAAGAGCACAGCTGGAGACCAGGGGGAAGGGAGTGTTTGATCCCTTTTCTCTGACAGAGCACTGAGGAGTGGGGCCCTGAGCTCTTGGCTCCTCTGGGCTGGAGACTGGGAGGCCACCATTTTCATTCCCATCCTCCAGAGCTCTACGGAAAGCGTTCAGGGAAAAAAAACTCCGGAAAGCAAACTCGAACAGATTCCTTACCCTGGCCCCTGGCAAGGGTGGTACAATTCCACCTCAGGCAAAGACATTTGAAAATCACTACAACAGGCCTTGCCCCCAGAAGATCAGCAAGAACATCCAGCCAAGACCAAGCTCACCTATCAAGAAGAAAAGTGGAACTCCAGAGATAGGGGAAAGCAATGCATGGAATTAATGTGTTTCTCCCCATGATCCTTTAGTCTTGCAAAGTTAAATTTTTAATTTTTTTTCTTATGCTAATTTTAAAAATTTTCCTCTTTCCTCTTTTAACATTTTTAACTAGTTTATCTTAACAATACCTTCCTAAAAATATCTTTTAAAATCTTCATTATTATAGTCATATTTTAATCCTTCATTGGATTTAGCCTTATTTTTCGTATACATATAGGGTTTTTTATTAAATTTTGGAATACAATTTCTTTTAACAGATCAAAATATAACCTAAATCTAGTACATGGCTTTGTTCTAGTCTCCAGCCTGAGCAAAGTCTCTAGCCGATTTTTATTTCTTCTTTCTTATCCAACCAACTTATCTTTCAATTCCTTTTTTAGAATTTTTATTTTAATTTTCATCTTTACAGTCATATTCCATCCCTTCATCGTGTTTACTCTTATTTTGTATGTATATACGTTTTTATTTCTTTTAAATTTTGGGAGGTACTTTTTTCTAAGAGACCAAAATACACCCAAAATCAAGTCGGTGGCTCTGTTCTATTCATATATATATATACGGTTTTTATTTTAAATTTCTTTTTACCCCCTTTCTTCTCCCCCCAGTTTGGGGTCTCTTCTGATTTGGTTAGCATACATTTTTCTGGTGTCTTTGCCACTCTTTTACTATTTTATTCTCTCGTTCATATATTCTTATCTGGGTAAAATGACAAAACAGAAAAACTCACCACAAAAAAAAGAACAAGAAGCAGTACCAATGGCTAGGGACCTGATCAATACAGATGTTGGTAATTGGTCAAATCTAGAGTTCGGAAACAATTCTCAAGGAGCTAGCTGGGTCAAAAAAGTCATGGAGGATATTAGAGAAACCCTGTCTGGAGAAATAAAATCCCTTTCTGGAGAAATAAAAGAACTAAAATCTAACCAAGATAAAATGAATAAAGGTATTAATGAGGTGCAATCAAGAATGGAGGCTCTTACTGCTAGGATAAATGAGGCAGAAGAGAGAATTAGTGATAGAAAAGACCAAATGATGGAGAAAACGTAGCTGAGCAAAAGAAAGACAAACAACTACTGGACCATGAGGGGAAAATTCAAGAGATAAGTGATATCATAAGATGAAACTACATTAGAATAATTGGGATCCCAGAAGAACAAGAAAGAGAGAGAGGGGCAGAAGGTATATTGGAGCAAATTATAATAGAGAATTTCCCTAATATGGCAAAGGCAACAAGCATCAAAATCCAGGAGGCACAGAGAACCCCCTCAAAATCAATAAAAATAGGTCCACACCCTGTTATCTAATAGTAAAACTTACTAGTCTTAGTGACAAAGAGAAAATCCTGAAAGCAGCTTGGGACAAGAAGTCTGTAACATACAATGGTGGAAATATGAGATTGGCAACAGTCTTATCCACAGAGACCTGGCAGGCCAGAAAGAACTGGCATGATATATTCAGAGCACTAAACGAGAAAAACATGCAGCCAAGAATACTATATCCAGATAGGCTGTCATTTGAAATAGAAGGAAAAATAAAAAGCTTCCAGGACAAAAAACTTAAAAGAATTTGCAAATACCAAATGAGCCCTACAGGAAATATTGAAAGGAGTCCTCTAAGCAAAGAGAGAGCCTAAAAGTAACAGACCAGAAAAAAACTGGGACAATATACAGTAACAGTCACCTTACAGCCAATACAATGGCACTAAATTAATATCTTTCAAAAGTTATCCTGAATGTATATGGGCAAATGCCCCAATCAAAAGACATAGGGTATCAGAATGAATAAAAAAAAAAATCAATATGCTATCTGCAAGAAACTCATTTTAGACCTGAAGACACCTCTAGATTTAAAGTAAAGGGGGGTGGAAAACAATTTACCATGCTAACGGACATCAAAATAAAGCTGAGGTAGCAATCCTAATATCAGATAAATGAGATTTTAGGCCAAAGACCATAAATAAGAAATGAGGAAAGACACTATATCATACTCAAAGTGTCTGTCCAACAAGAAGATCTAACAATTTTAAATATCTATGCCCCTAACATAGGAGAAGCCAATTATATAAAATAGTTAATAACAAAATCAAAGAAACACATCGACAATAATACACTAATAGTAGGGGACTTTAACACCACCCACACTGAAATGGACAGATCATCCAAACAAAAGATCAACAAGGAAATAAAGACCTTAAATGACACACTGAACCAGATGGACATCACAGATATATTCAGAACATTCCATCCCAAAGCAATAGAATACACATTCTTCTCTAGTGCACATGGAATATTCTCCAGAATAGATCACATCCTGGGTGTCAAATTAGGTCTCAACCAGTACCAAAAGATTGGGATCATTCCCTGCATATTTTCAGACCACAATGCTCTGAAGCTAGAACTCAATCACAAGAGGAAAGCTGGAAAGAACTCAAATACATGGAGGCTAAAGTGCATCCTACTAAAGAATGAATGGGTCAACCGAGAAATTAAAGAAGAACTGAAAAAATACATGGAAAGGAATGAAAATGAAAACACAACTGTTCAAAATCTGTGTGAGAGAGCAAAGGTGGTCCTGAGAGGAAAGTATATAGCAATACAAACCTTATTCAGGAATTAAGAAAGGTCTCAAGTACACAACCTAACCCTACACCTAAAGGAGCTGGAGAGAAAACAGCAAAAAAAAAAAAAAAAAAGCCTACACCCAGCAGAAGAAGAGAAATCATAAAGATCAGAGCAGAAATTGATGAAATAGGAACCAAAAGAACAGTAGAACAAATCAACGAAACTAGGAGCTGGTTCCTTCAAAGAATTAAGAAAATTGGGGGCAACTGGGTGGCTCAGTGGGTTAAGCCTCTGCTTTCAGCTCAGGTCATGATCTCAGGGTCCTTGGATCGAGCCCTACATTGGGCTCTCTGCTCACTGGGGAGCCTGCTTCCCTCCTCTCTCTGCCTCCTTCTCTGTCTACTTGTGATCTCTCTGTCAAATAAATAAATCTTTAAAAAAGAGCATAAAAAATTTAAAAAAAGAAGATTGATAAACTCATTGCCAGACTTATCAAAAAGAAAAGAGAAAGGACCCACATTAATAAAATCATGAATGGAAGAGGAGAGATCACAACCAACACCAAAGAAATACAATTATAAGAACATATTATCAGCAACTATATGCCAGCAAATTTGACAACCTGGGAGAAATAGATGCATTTCTAGAGACATATAAACTACCAAAACTGCACCAGGAAGAAAGAGAATACCTGAACAGACCCATAACCAGTAAGGAGATTGAAGCAGTCATCAAAAGTCTCCCAACAAACAAAAGCCCAGGGCCAGATGGCTTTCCAGGGGAATTCTACCAAATATTTAAAGAAGAATTAATACCTATTCTCCTGAAACTGTTCCAAAAAATAGAAATGGAAGGAAAACTTCCAAACTCATTTTATGAGGCCAGCATTACTTTGATCCCAAAACCAGACAAAGACGCCATCAAAAAAGAGAATTACAGACCAGTATCCTTGATGAACACAGATGCAAAAATTCTTACCAAAATACTAGCCAATAGGATCCAACAATTCACTAAAAGAATGATTCACCATGACTAAGTAGGATTTATTCCTGGGCTGCAAGGTTGGTTCAACATCCGCAAATCAATCAATGTGATACATTGATAAAATAAAGAAAAAGAACCATATGATACTCTCTCTCAATAGATGCTGAAAAAATATTTGACAAAGTACAGCACCCTTTCTTGATCAAAACTCTTCAAAGTGTAGGGATAGAAGGTACATATCTCAATAGCATGAAAGCCATCTATGAAAAACCCAAAGCCAGTATCATTCTCAATGGGGGAAAACCTGAGAGCTTTTCTGCTATGATCAGGAACATGGCAGTGATGTCCACTATCACCACTGCTATTCAACATAGTACTAGAAGTCCTAGCCTCAGCAATCAGACAACAAAAAGAAATTAAAGGCATCCAAATCAGCAAAGAAGAAGTCAAACTCTCACTCTTTGAAGATCAGATGACACTTTATGTGGAAAACCCAAAAGACTCCATTCCAGGACTGCTAGAACTCATACAGGAGTTCAGTAAAGTGTCAGGATATAAAATCAATGCACAGAAATCATCTGCATTTCTACACACCAACAACAAGACAGAAGAAAGGAAATTAAGGAGTTGATCCAATTTACAATTGCACCCAAAACCATGAGATATCTAGGAATAAACCTAACCAAAGAAGCAAAGAATCGGTATTCAGAAAACTATAAAGTACTCATGAAAGAAACTGAGGAAGACACAAACAAATGGAAAAACGTTCCATGCTCATGGGTTGGAAGAACAACTATTGTGAAAAAGCTTATGCTACCTAAAGCAATCTACACATTTAATGCAATCCCTATCAAAATACCATCAATTTTTTCCCAAAGAATTGGAACAAATCATCCTAAAATTTATATGGAACCAGAAAAGACCCCAAATAGCCAGAGGAATGTTGATAAAGAAAGCCAAAGTTGGTGGCATTCCAAAGCTGTCATCATCAAGACAATAAGGTATGGGCACAAACACAGACACTTAGATCAATGGAACAGAATAGAGAGCCCAGAAATGGATCCTCAACTCTATGGTCAACTAATCTTCAACAAAGTAGGAAAGAATGTCCAAGGGATAAAAGACAGTCCCTTCAACAAATGGTGTTGGGAAAACTGGATAGCCACATGCAGAAGAATGAAACTGGACTATTTTCTTACACCACACACAAAAATAGACTCAAAATGGATGAAAGACCTCAATGTGAGACAGGAATCCATCAAAATCCTTGAGGAGAATACAGGTGGCGACGCCTTTGACCACAGCCACAGCAATTTCTTCCTAGAAACATTGTCAAAGGTCAGAGAAGCAAAGCAAAAATGAACTATTTGGATTTCATCAAGATCAAAAGCTTTTACACAGCAAAGGAAACAGTCAACAAAACCAAAAGACAACTGACAGAATGGGAGAAGATATTCACAAATGACATATCAGATAAAGGGCTAGTTCCCAAAATCTATAAAGAACTTACCAAAATCAACACCCCAAGAACAAATATTCCAATCAAGAAATGGGCAGAGGACATGAACAGACATTTCTGCAAAGAAGACATCCAGATGGCCAACTGACACATGAAAAATGCTCAACATCACTGGGCATTAGGGAAATACAAATCAAAACCACAGTGAGATACGTCACACCAGTAGGAATGGGAAAGATTAATAAGTCAGGAAATGACAGACGATGGCGAGGATGTGGATAAAGGAGAACCCTCCTACACTGTTGGTGGGAATGCAAGCTGGTGCAGCCACTCTGGAAAACAGCATGGAACTTCCTCAAAAAGTTGAAAATAGAGTTACCCTATGATCCAGCAATCACACTACTGGGTACTTACCCAAAGGATACAAATGTAGTTATCTGAAAGGGCACATGCACCCGAATGTTTATAGCAGCAATGTCCACAATAGCCAAACTATGGAAAGAACCTAGATGTCCATCAACAGATGAATGGATAAAGAAGAAGTGGTACATATATACAATGGAATACTATGAAGCCATCAAAAGAAAAGAAATCTTGCCATTTGCAATGATGAGAATGGAACTAGAGGATATTATGCTGAGTGAAATAAGTCAATCAGAGAAAGACAATTATTATATGTTCTCCCTGATATGAGGAATTTGAGAGACAAGAGTGGGATGTTTGGGGGGTAGGGAAGGAAAAAATGAAACAAGATGGGATTAAGGAGACAAACCATAAGAGACCCTTAATCTCACAAAACAAACTGAGGGTTGCTGTGGGGTGAGGGGTTATGGAGAGTGTGGTTGGGTTATGGACATTGGGGAGGGTATGTGAAATGGTGAGTGCTGTGAAATGTGTAAGCCTAATGATTCACAAATCTATACTCCTGGGGCAAATAACACATTATATGTTAATAAAAATAATTAATTTTAAAAAGTGAAAAAGAAAAAATAGAAATCAGCATTTTGGAGGGAAAAGTCTGGCTTCCACGCATTATCTTCAGGAACATAAAAGCTCCAGGGAAAAAAGTATGCTGTGTCTATGGTGCTTTCTGTTTTAAAGCATCTGATTTAAAGCATTTCTAGGCATACATAGGCAATACTTCAAACAGAGTCTGCTGGATATTGTACACTTTCATATCTAACCCTGCACAGTCCACTTCATATAGGTTATACTAGCAGGATAGACTTCAACAGGGAAGATAGGAAAGCTGGCTGAAAATTAAAGAAGATGGCAAGTTTCACCTGGCAGGGATCTTAAAAAACTACAATATCTTCTAAAATTACCAAAAATGTCATTAGGATATGATTAATCATAAAAATATATATTAGGGAGAAAGAATGTGGGGAGGTTGGTATTCAGAGACTAATAACCACATGGGAAATACTATGCAGCCCAACTCACCGAGCTGCAGAGGAGAACCCACAGACACTTACATTTTTATGAAAGAACTGGTTCTCATTAGAAACTTAGAATAAAGTTTTCTTTTTCTTTCTTTCCCCATCCTTACAACTCCTGTGTGGACCTCGAAGCATGTGCCTTATTGGGCTGAAATGGCAAAAATTAGCTAAACTATTACAAGCTGCATACACTTTGTGTTTTTGAAGTCCAAACAACCTTTAAAAATTAAATCTTTAGATTTTTTTTTTTAATCTTTAGTTCTTATATTAAAAAAATATTTTCTCAGGGAGCTTGGGTGACTCAGTTGTTATGTGGCTACCTTCTGCTCAGATCATGATCCCAGGGTCCTGGGATTGAGCCCCTCCATCAGGCTTCCTGCTTGACAGGGAGTCTACTTTTCCCTCTCCCTCTGCCTGCGAGTTCCCCTACTTGAGCTCTATCTGTCAAATACGTAAATAAAATCTTTAAAAATATATATTTTCTCAAATTACATACTAATTGATAAACAAGTTGTTATTTTCCTGCACTCCCACCTTACCCTTTCCTACCCTTTTTGAATACTATATTTAACTCTTTGAATAATATATCTAACTTCTAAAATATCACACATCAAAATTGCAGTCTTTTTTTCTTCCTTTCTTTTTTTCTGGGGGATGGGAGTGGTGGTAGAGAAGGAGATGGGCATAGAATCCTCTGTGGTTTCCTCTAATTTCTTCTCAGGTAATTTTTGGATCTTCCTCTGAATAGCCAAAATATACATATTTTTTTCAGGATATATATATATGTATATATTTTAATTTTATTTTTTTTATTTACTTGATAGACAGAGATCACAAGTAGGCAGAGAAGCAGGCAGAGAGAGAGGAGGAAGCAGGCTCCCTGCTGAGCAGAGAGCCTGATGCGGGGCTCAATTCCAGGACCCTGAGATCATGACCTGAGCCGAAGGCAGAGGCTTAACCTACTGAGCCACCCAGGTGCCCCCAGGATATATATTTTAAAACCTCTTTCACAAAGAGTTCATAGAGAGTGACATGCTTTGCATTTTTTGATATTTATATCCATCAAACCTCCACATTCCACACTGTTCAGGTTTAAAAGTTATACTAACAATGAATACAAAGGCTTAAATTGATAGTAGTTATATTTGATACACATCTGTTGTGTCTCCTAGCCACCATTCGCCCTACTTCAGGCAATAACTACTCATCATCATTAAAGGATCTGCCCATCCAGCACTCTCAGTGTCTACTACTTTTGAGGGAACTCCAAGAGTAGTATGTGCTATTTAGCCCCCAGCCTATTAGTGAGTTCTATTCCCCTGGTCACAGAATGATCGTATGACCAAAACTGTCCAGTGAGAGAGCATCTCAAGACATTGGTGAATATCATCAGAAAAGAGACTTGCATGTTTCTTTTGGACAAAAACATGCCCAGGATAGCTAATCAAAATCTATATAATCACCAGGGCAAAACCTACCTGTAAATGAAGCCAGTCCATTGAGGAAGGTAGGGTTAAGAGATGAGAAATCAAAAAGAAATCAGACCTTCCTAATGTGACAGCCCAGAGCACTTGAAGTCAAAGAGCAGGGTAGACTTTGCAACTGAGGTAGCCGGTAAAGTCTGTTTGCCTGTTTTGTCAGTTTAAGTTGGGTTTTTCCTTACTTTCAACAACTATTACCACCATGCTTCAATACTACACTCTTTGGTTATGATCTCTTATTGACCAGGCAAGAGTATTTCAAAGGTCTTTTAAGAGTGTAATATACTAAACGCCATATAGTCATATAGTAGGAAGACTAGTCTGGCAGATATGTGCAGGTGTGGAGAAGCTAGACAATGCAGAACACAGTTGGCAGCAATCTAAATGGGACTTGATGAAGGTCTGGCCTTAGGAGAGGGAAGAGACGGGACTCTTATCCCTCTCAGCTCAGAGATATCCAGGACATTTCCTGAGGAAACATAGCAATACAAAACTGATAAAAGAGCCCAGAAGAGTACTACCTGTTTCCTTTGTGACATTCCAGTGTTTTTCTTGGGGTTAACAAGCAATTATGGAGTACCCACCAAGTACCTAAGAAGTGTGTGTTACATTAGGGACCAAAGGAGTTACACTTGAAATGTGTCTTTAATTTCCAGACTTGCCATTTCAAACATGTCCATTCTTCCAATTTAATATCTCCTGCTAATATTCACAAGACACAAAGAAACTGGAGAATTATTTCAAATTTTATTCTAAAGATAATCATGTATCCTGACCTAGTTGCATAGTTTATAGGACATTTTCAGTTTCTTTACAGTAGCTAAATTATGAGTTTTCTGTTATTCAATTAGTTCACACTGACTCCTGGAAGCCAGAGTTCAGAGCTGAAAGCATGGTCAAATTCATGAGATATTTACATATATTCATCACAACACACCCTTTAAGATGACATTAATTAGAGTAAAATATATGAATTTCACTGTGTTATGATTAGATACCACAATAATGTAGACTCTGCCACAAGGGTGGATATATCTGTAGCAAGATAATGCTCTGAGCACTTAGAGAAGGCACTGCTAGGCTCCTTGAGAAGAACATTAAAAACTGATGACTTTTTTGTTTTTCTGAGGCTACAAAGAGGTCATAATCTTTCTTATTAATATTAACTGCAGTGCCCCCAATGTGTTGCTCAGTGAGAACCCCTTGTCTGGGTGTCTGAATAAGAGGGAATATCATAAAGATCATTCCTGTCTATGCTTATTTAACTTCTCTATGGGCTTGCATAGAATTTCTTATAACTGGAAGAAATTTCTTAGAAAAATGATTTAAGTATATCTGCTGTTTTTCTGAGGAATCATTATTAAGGAGTAAATATATCCAAACTTTCATTCAGTCCTTAAACTATGCATATAAATGTATGAAAGAATTACTTCTATTGGGGCACCTAGATGGCTCAGTCAATTAAGTGTCTGATTCTTGATTTCAGCTCAGGTCATGATCTCAGGGACATGAGACAGAGCCCTGCTTCAGGCTCCACACTCAGTGAAGAGTCTGCTTGAGATTCTCTCTCTCTCTCCCTGCCCCTCAGCCTGTACTCTCTAAATAAATAAATAACATCCTTATAAAAAACATAAAAAAGAAGTACTTCTATTATCCTTTTTGGCTTTATTTTATAGGTGAGAAAACTGAAGCTGAGAGGGGTTAACTAACTTGCCTAAATTTAAGCACTAATAGGTGTTAGAGGTAGGAATTACCCAGGCAAATCAATTTTCAAGTCCACACTTTGCCAATGTGTGAAATTAGTACTTGGTTGTAGCCCCACAGGGAGCATCAATATTGGACCACTCTTCCAGCAGCAGTTAGAATAGGATGTCTGTGAGGATAGGAGCTGCTTCTTAGTCATCCTTGTTGTTGTTTTACCCACTCCTGGAACATAATGGGGGGCCTTGGGGAAAGCTATATGAGCAATTGGATAGCTATATGGCAAGCATGGTATCTTCCTTGTTCTTTACAACCACCTCAGAGTAGGTACTAGTATTCTCATGGGGGAAAAGATAATAATGATGATAAAAGAAGCTAACAAATGTGCCCATGGTCATATAACCAATGTTTGGCAAAGAGGGTTTGAATTCAGGATGGTAACACTCCAAAGCCAAGGTCTTTCATTTCAGCAGATATGGTTTTTTGGTTTGTTTGTTTTTTTGTTTTAAGGGTTTTATTTATTTATGTATTTTAGAGAGCAGGCATGTATACTCAAAGCTTGCATAGGAGTAGGGAGGAACAGAGGGGGAGGGAGACAGAAAAAGAATCTGAAGCAGCCTCCACCTTGAACCAGATTCCACACAGGCAGGGAGCCTGACCCGGGGTTGATCCCAGGACCCTGAGATCATGACCTGAGCCAAAACCAAGACTCAGGTGCTTAACCAACTGAGCCATCCAGGCACCTCTCCAGCAGATGCATTTGTGAATAAGTCGTTGACTGAACGATTCTGACTTGTATCATGTCAATTGCTTGGCTTCTCAAAAGCCAGTTTCTTTTGCTCTAATTTTGGCAGGATTTATGTCTCTCCCTAGGGAGGAGGAGAGATATGTGATATATAAATATACACACACACAAAATTTGTGTTTGTTCATTTATACTGTAAAATATGATTTTTCTTCAAAATACGATTCTAACTGGAAGTAAAAATTAGATTATATATACTAGAAGTTACCTTGTATTCCTAGTACTCCTCAAAATATCCTTACCTAAAATGTTGACAAATGATTAAATAAGGAAGTCTTCAATTACTGGGGTCTTTAAAATAAGATCTTTTAAAATTCAAAGTTAATCTCCTGTTGGTTTGGTATGCAGAAAAGAAGTTGAATAATGCTTCATCAGCTGAAATGGGAGAAAATTCTGAAGTTAGCTTCTGCCAGCTTGAAATTATGTGTGATGATTAAGTATACTCCAGTTTTGCTAAAAATTAAATATTGAAATAAATTGTGGCTTTTGATTTGTTAACTGAATGATGAATTGTTATAATAAAACAGGAAATGATAATGATCAGAGTCAACATTTACAGATTCCCTCCATCCTAGACATATATATTTTCTCATCCTTACCATTCTACTAAGTTAGCTGTATGTTCATTATACAAATGAGGAAGCTGTGGCTCCCCATGGTGAAGTAACCTGCCAAGCTGATAGAGTTAGTAAGGGTGAGTAATATGAATGTAGGTCTGTTTGTGTGCAAAGTCCATATTTTTTTTTTTTAAAGATTTTTATTTATTTATTTGACAGAGAGAGATCACAAGTAGGCAGAGAGGCAGGCAGAGAGAGAGGGGAGGAAGCAGGCTCCCTGCTGAGCAGAGAGCCCGATGTGGGACTCGATCCCAGGACCCTGAGATCATGACCTGAGCCGAAGGCAGCGGCTTAACCCACTGAGCCACCCAGGCGCCCCCAAAGTCCATATTTTTTAAGATTATCCTTCATTGGACAGTACATTTTGGTAGAGGTGGTTAAAAAAAAAAAAGCTTTCTTCTTTCCTTTCAAACAAAATCAAAACAAGAAGCAGTGGGAGGTGTGGAGGAAGGAACAATCCTTTTGGGCTAGGAGAGGGAAATTAGTGATGACATGAGAAGATGAGAGAAGAAAAGATGGGACAGACTTCTTCCTAGTACTTGGAAAATAGACACTTGACAAAAAGTCAGGAAAACAGATTTTAGGGATAGAAGCAGCTAAATACTAGCTAATCAGTAAATACTAATAAATCAACAAATCAGTGAATATTAATGCATCAACTAATAAAGAGCAAATCAATATTAAATGGCTGCAATGTACAAAATGTGTAACTGAGCACTGAAACTTGGGTGTAAGTAAGATGGATGCCTCCTGAAACAGATTGAAAAGGCTAAGACAATTAAAGAATTTGAACTAAATGATCAACTAGATTATAATAATCTTATAATAATAAGAAATATGTATTGAACACTTTCTGTGTCCCTAGCTTATGCTAGAACTTCATATTAATTGATTAACTTATATATCACAGCAATCATAAAAAGGATGTAATTTTGTACATAGGGTTTTATACACAGAAATTTCCTCAGGATTACAGAATTAATAACTGGGAGAGCTGTAATCTGAACCTAGTTATACATTCTCTACTACGTACCCTTGCATATGCAGTAGTCTCTACCCTTAACACATATGCATATGAAATTAAAAAAAAAAAAACTTTTCTGTGTCCTACATTGTGGTCATTGCTTAATGATGATGATCCCACACTTCAAAAGAAGACACTCCACTTTTCTCTGCTCTTATTTATTAGGCTTCTTTACACAGGAAAAACTTGCTCACAGCAGATATCTTTCCTCAAAGTCTAAAAATGAAAGAAATAGATCTTTCTTAGGGTTGTTTACTCATATGAAGGGTGCTTTATACACTTCACCAATCTCTGCCATAGAAGTACAATAGAACATGTATTTTCATTTAAAATGCTAAGTCTTTGATCTATGATCTAAATCACATTAATTCAAACTCTGCCAATTTGAAATTCATTGACTTATAGAATTTTAAAAATGAGCAAATTAGAAGGATAAGTAAGAGTTCAGTGGGAATATTTATCCTCCTTAGGAAAACACATTTGGGGCACTTAAAAAAAAAAAAGAAAACCAAAACACAAATCTTGTAGCTGTTCAAAAACAGTATGCCAATCTTGAATGATTTTTGTATCATTATTAAAAATAGACTAGTTGATACCCTTTTCCCTCTTTTGTTCTTACATATACCCAAGAATGATAAACATGTATTTTGCCATTAATTTACTTTACCTTAGACTTTTATCTTCATAAATTTGTCTTAGGCTGGTGAATTTTGGATATATTTTAAGTAATTTAATATAAGTGTTTAAAAATCTGTTGCATTTCTAAACACTAATAATGAACTACCAGAGAAATCAAGAAAAAAATTCCATTTAAAATTGCATAAAGGGCACCTGGGTGGCTCAGTGGGTTAAGCCTCTGTCTTCGGCTCAGGTCATGATCTCAGGGTCCTGGCACTGAGTTCCCCATCAGGCTCTCTGCTTCGCAGGGAGCTTGCTTCCTCCTCTCTCTCTGCCTGCCTCTCTGCCTACTTGTGATCTCTCTCTGTCAAATAAACAAATAAAATCTTAAAAAAAAATAAAATTTCTTAAAAAGGAATAAAATACCTAGGAATAAATTTAGCTAAGGAGGTGAAAGACCTGTACCCTGAAAAGTAAAATTCACTGATGAAAGAAACTGAAGGAAACACAAATAAATGGAGGGATATTCTGTCCTCATGGGTTAGAATAATTAATATTGTTAAAATGTCCATACTACCCAAAGCAAACTACATATTCAATGTAATTTCTTTCAAAATTCCAATAGCATTTTCATAGATTTAGAATACATATTTCTAAAATTTGTATGGTACCACAAAATACTTTAATGTGAAACCTGAAACCATAAAAATCCTAGAAGAAAATAAAGGTGGTGAGTTCTTTGACATCAGTTTTAGTGAAGTTTTTTTGATCTAATTCCAAAGGCCATGGCAACAAAAGACAAAATAAACAAAAGGAACTACACCAAACTAAAAAGCATCTGCACAGTGAAGAAAACCATTAACAAAATGAAAAGGGAACCTACTGAATAGGAAAAGATATTTGCAATTCATATATCCAATAAAAGATCAATATCAAAAATATATAAAGAATGCATACAACTCAATAACAACAATGACAAAAACAAAACCCACCAACAGTCTGATTTTAAAATGAGAAGAGGACAGGGTGAGCAGAGGACAGGGCACCTGGGTGGCTCAGTCAGTTAAGTGACCTACTTTTGGTTTC
The DNA here is from genome assembly GCA_003697995.1 of Taxidea taxus jeffersonii. Lineage (NCBI taxonomy): Eukaryota > Metazoa > Chordata > Mammalia > Carnivora > Mustelidae > Taxidea > Taxidea taxus. Next base: position 26,589 of record RCUC01165251.1, read on the forward strand.
TGCTCAGGTCATCATCTCAGGGTGGTGAGATCAGGTCCTGTTTCAGGCTCCACACTCAGCATGGAGTCTGCTTAAGTTTCTCTTCCCTCTGCCCGCCCTTATGCTCACTCTCTCTCTCAAATAAATAAATCTTTATAAAAAAATCAAAAATAAAGTAAGAAATACCAAAAGTTTTCAAAGCCTGATTAAATGTTGTAATTATCTTTTCTTTAAAAATCCATGTTGACGAATGGCAATGTGCAAACTGGCCACATGGAGACGAAGTTATTGCAAGCAACTAGTAATCTGTTGGGAAAATATATGTTTCTCCAGAAAGCTGGGAAAAGTGAAAAGAAAAGGAAAATCATACAAGACAGGATTGTTTCTCAAGTCATGGTTAACATAGAAGTACCGTTTTTAAAATGGTATTTTGTAGAAAACAGTTTCAAATTATAAGAATAGATGTGCACCATGACATTAATATTTAAGTTTGAAAAACATTGCCTATAAAATCTACTTATTGGATATTCACCACATATATTAGCATGCTGGATGACTGAAGAACTCCTACAAGGAAAAAGCTATTTAGCTGTTTTTACTCTCATGCCTTCCTTTTTTTTTTTTAATTCCACTGAGTTAACATACAGTATAATATTAGTTTCAGGTGTACATATATATTGATTCAACACTTACATATATCACTTGTTGCTCATCACAGGTGTGCTTCTTAATCCCCATCACCTATTTCCCTCATACCCCCATCTACTTCCCCTCTAGTAACCATCAGTTTGTTCTCTATTAGTTAAGAGTCCATTTCTTGGTTTGCCTCCCTCCCTCTCTTTTTACCCTTTGCTCTTTATTGTTTCGCTTCTTAAATTCCACATACAAGTGAAGTCATATGGTATTTGTCCTTCTCCAACTGATGTATTTCACTTAATATAATACATTCTAGCTCCACTCAAGTCATTGCAAATGGCAAGATTTCATTCTTTTTTATGGCTGAATAATATTCCATTATACAGACACACACACACACACACACACACACACACACACACACATACATATACACACCACATCTTCTTTATCCATTCATCAGTCAATGGACATCTGGGCTCCTTCCATAATTTGACTACTGTTGATAATGCTGCTATGAACATCAGGGTGCATGCATCCCTTTGATTTAGTATTTTTGTATTCTTTGGATGAATACCTAGTAGTACAATTGCTGGGTCATAGGGAAGGTCTAGTTTTAACTTTCTGAGGAAACTCCATACCATTTTCCTGAGCATTCCAGCATTTCCTGAGCATTTCCAATTTGCATTCCAACCAACAGTGTAAGAGGGCTCCCCTTTTTCTACATCTTTACCAGGGCCTGTTGTTTCTTGTATTATTGATTATAGCCATTCTGACAGGTGTGAGAAGTGTAGTTTTCATTTGTATTTCCCTAATGATCAATGATGTTGAGCCCAAAGGTAACTATGACACAGAATACTTTTCAAAGAATACCTATTTATTTGCTGCAGAGAAACAGTATGAGAAACACTGTCCTAATAAGTCAGAGGAAGAATTTCTGAGACTACTCGGGGCTAAAATTGATAACACTTGCAACTGTGCTTCATAGAACTTACATGGCCTTAGGCACTTGATTTAATTAAATTATCTATTTTTTAAAAATTTTTTAAACTGAAACATAATTTATATACAATATTCTCTTAGTTGTAAACTGATCACCACAGTAAATAAAATTGCCATCTGTCACCATATAACCTTAATACAATATTATTGACACTATTCCTCATGCTGTGCATTACACCCGCACGACTTTATTTTAGAACTAGAAATTTGCACCTCTTGATTCTATTTATGCACCTCATCCCCCTCCCTCCTAGCCTCTTACTCCTTGTTCCTCTGGAAACCACCACTTTGTTCTCTGTATCTATGAGTCTGGGCTTTGTTTTGTTTTATTTTGTCTTGTTTTTTTAGACTCTATGTATAAGTGAAATCACGTGGTATTTGTCTTTCTCTGTCTGACTTCACTTGGCATAAAACCCCAAGATTCATCTATGTTGGCAGAAATGGGAATATTTTTGTCTCTTTTATGGCTAAGTAGTAGTCTATCCTATATAGGGTAGTATTCTATACAGGATAGAATACTACTTATATATACTACTAGTATATATATATACATATATATATGCATATATATATATATATAGTACACACACACATATATATATACCACATCTTTATCAATTCATCTATCAATAGATACTTAGGCTTTTTGCATATCTTGACTCATGTAAATAATACTGCCGTGAACCTAAGGATGCATATATCTTTTTATTTAGTGTTTTATTTTCTTTGAATGGGTACCCAGAAGTAGGGGAATTGCTGGATCATATGGTAGCTCTATTTAATTTTTTGAGGAATCTCCATACTGTTTTCTATAATGCACCAGTTTATTCTCACCAACAATGCCTGAGGGTTCTCTCCTCCATATCCATGCCAACACTTGTTATATCTTATCTTTTTGACAATAGTCATTCTGACTGGTGTGAGGTGAAGAGATACCTGATGTGGTAGTGATTTGCATTTCTCTGATTATTAGCGATGATGAGCATCTTTTTATATACCTGTTGGCCGTCTTCATGTCTTCTTTGGAAAAATGTATTTTCAGATCCTCTGTTCAATTATATTTTATTTTTATATATTTTTAAAGATTTATTTATTTTTCATTTGAGACAGAGAGAGAGTGCAAGAGGGAGGCAGAGAGGCAGAGAGAGAATCTCAACCAGACTCCTCCACTGAGTGCAGAGCCAGACACGAAGCTTGATCTCACAACCAAGAGTACAAACCAAGAGTAGGTCACTTAACCAACTGTGCCACCCAGGCACCCCACAGTTTTTGTTTTCTATTCTAGAATTCTGTAGGAGTCTATAGATTAAAATTTGAATGTTACATTATTTTTAACATTTTTTTTGTCTGCCTCTAAGTTTCTCATCAATAGAAGCTCTATCTGACTCCCCAGCCTAGTTTCCAACTATCACCTAATTTCCAACAGGATCTATTCCATCAAAACTATTCTGCTAATTGCAATCCATTCATTTGTTCATAAAAATATTCACTCATGCACATGTTTTTCTAAGCACTGGATCAGGCCCTAATGATATCAGTGATGAATATGGCAGACACAACCTTAAATGGGACAAAACATAATTTAAATAAGTTATTTAATGAAATCAATACAATGTTAGTTGTAGCATTGATGCAAATAAAAGGGACTAATTCAGCCTGGGTGACTCAGGAGAGGCTTTTTAATTAGAATAACTACCAAAACTGAGCATAAGATGAACACCTGAGCAGACATTTCTTAGTCAAGTAAAGGTTATATATTCTAGGGAAAGAGGAATGGGCAGTGTGGGGGTACCAGGAACAGAGCAGAAGAAATAACCCAAGTAGAGATAAGAGAGAGCTTGTTGTGTTTAAGATATTCCCTAGGTGGGGTAGAGATCAAGAAGAAAAATGAAGAGGGGCGCCTGGGTGGCTCAGTGGGTTAAAGCCTCTGCCTTCGACTCAGGTCATGATTCCAGGGTCCTGG
>RCUC01165252.1:0-49328 GCA_003697995.1 Taxidea taxus jeffersonii
AAAAAAATGGAGGCTCAGAGAAGTTAAGTAAGTTACCCAAAGTGACAAAGCTATTCAATTTGGGAACCAGGACTTGAACCACAAAGTCTTTACTTTTAATCACTGTGCTACATTCTTGCCTTCATTTTCCTCATTCTAATGCAACAGGGGGTTGATATGGGATTAAGCCCCAAAGGCCAACAACAAAGCACTATATGCCCTGGGCCCAAATACCAACCACTTAGCAGGATCAACGCTAGGGTAACTTGAATTTCTGTTCAAGAAGACAGCTTTCATTGAAGTGGCCAGTAGTAGGCCAGTAGTAGTAGTAGTAGGCCAGTAGTAATAGTAGGAGATACCTCACCCCCTCCTAAGAAGTGGTCCTTTTGGGGGATGTGGGGTTTTCTGAAAACATCTGAAAGTATCCCATGAGAGGGCATCAGCCATGAGCAACTACCAAGCCCAGAAAGGGCACCATGCCAATTCAGAAGGGTATCAGCCAACAGAAATGTTTTCTACCACCTACCCCGCCTCCACGCCCTACTTCTGACCTTGCTGAAGCGGGCTGCCAAGTGAGAAGGAACAGATGAGGAGAAAGACAACACATGGGGATGAGAGAAAGAAAATAAACATCCCACCACCCACCATGGCAGGTCCCCAACTGAAGGAAGGAAGATGTGTGGACTCAGAATTAAATAAGGAATTTTTATTATCCCTGGACTTCACATTTTAATTACTGTTCTTGAGACTACCTGTGCACTGAGGGTTTTTTGTTTGTTTGTTTGTTTTTTGGTTTTTGGTTTTTTAAAAAAATCTATATGGGGAAACTAGAAAAACTATGGAAACTTCCCACATTTTCATTCAATGTTAGGAAAGAACTGGGCCCCTGAGGGAGTTTAGAATTAAAAGAAGAAAAACATTAGCTGCTTTACGAATTACTCCACTCTTTAAAAATACTTACACTTTCCTGGTACTAGGATTGAAAAATGGCTAAGGTTTAAGGAATACTATTGCCCATGCAGACACAGAAATCCAGTTCAAAACCTAGGTGTTTTAGAGGGAGAATACTGGAGGGAGGAAAAGGTAGGATCAGGAAGAATCCTTTATCACATTAACATATTCCCAGGCCAGGCCAAGTCCTTTGAAGTGTGTGGAACTCATTTATTGCTCTGAGCTCCCAGCCTGAGGCTCTGATAAAGCAGCCAGCCTGCCTACTGCTTCCTAAAAGCCCAGTGCCCTTCAGGTCTCCCTCTGACTCATTCCTCTTTCCCCTTCTTCCTCCTGTCCTTTGGAGAAGTGTACTTACTTCTGTGAAATGTCAAGTGTAACATGGACCATGCAATCATTTTCCTAGCCAAGAATATGCTCTTATAGACCCATAGAGTCATGCATCAAGGATTGCAACAACTGCAGATTACAGAATAAAAAAGATAACTAAGCACAAATAAACACTGTACCAGTTTAGTGGAGGGTGATAGGGTATCTAAGTAGGAGGCTGGACAACATTTGCCAATTGCCTTAGTCTTCCAAGAAATGAGAAGTGAAGGAAGGGAAGGGAAGGGGAAAAAGAATACGGAATAAAATTCCTTTACAGAAGATAAAACAACAGGAGTATGTGTGTATACATACGCGAGGTGACTAGTCATAGGTTTACCAGAAGTCCAAAAGTATAACTTATGCACAAAACTGCTCATTTTCTCCCATACAGGCAATTCTTAAATAATTGGTTATTACCAAAAATATAATTTTAGTAATTAAATAAATCACGGAGATTATAAAACCTACTAAATATCAAGAAACATAATCTCCCTTAATAGTCAACCTGCTACTATCCTTGGAACCAAAGTTCTGGAGCCAAGTAGCAGAAGCTTTCAAGTCTCCTTCCGAATTTTCTTCAGAACTGGGCTTTCTATTGATTTAATGTTCATGTAACACAGAATCAACAGATCTCTAAAGTAGGAACAAAAACTACATTATTACCATCGATTATGTACACACATCATCCATTATTTCCTTCTCAGAGCATCCCTATGAGGTAGTCAATATTATCTACACTTTGAGACAGAAGCTTCTAGTTATGGAATGAAGATGTTACTAGGATAAAAGCATAGGGAATAGAGTCGATGGGACTCTACCAGTGTTGTGTGAGACATACAGTAGCTGCAGTGGTGGTGAGCACAACATAACATACCGACTTGCCAAATCATGATGTTGTACACCCGAAACTAATGTAACATTGTGTATCAGTGACACTTCCATAAAAAATAAAAATTAAAATTAAATATATATTATTTAAATAAAAAATTTAAATATATATGTGTGTATGTATGTGTGTGTATATATATACACACACACACACACATATATATACACACACATACATACACATATATATATCTCCCCATTTAACAGATGAGAATATTGGCACTCAGGTTATGTCATGCTCAGTGATGCCAAAGCTGAAACCAGAGCTCAGGACTCCTGAATACCACTGGAGAATAATTGCCGGTACCTTACAACGTGTCCCTTCTCAACACAACTAAAATGTCAGCAGATTCACTTCAGTGAAGGAGTAACTTTACTGACTTAGCCCATTATTAGTATGAACAATTTTGGTGACATCTTTAGGGTTTCTCTATAAAAGATTTTATCATTGACAAACAGAGATAATTTTACTTCTTCTTTTCATATTTGGATGACTTTTATTTCTTCTTCCTGCCTAACTGCTCTTGTTAGGACATCCAGTATCACGTTGAATGGAAGTGGTGAAAATGGGTGCCCTTGTCTTATTTCCGATCTTAGAGAAAATAGCTTTTCACTATTGAGTATGATTTTAGCTGTGGTCTTATTATACATGGCTTTTTTATGTTGAGGTACATTCTTCTAAATGTAATTTGTTAAGAATTTTTATCATGAGGGGCGCCTGGCTGGCTCAGTAGTTAAGCCTCTGCCTTCGGCTCAGGTCATGATCTCAGGGTCCTGGGATGGAGCGCCGAGTCGGAGTCTCTGTTCAGTGGGGAGCCTGCTTCCCCCTCTCTCTCTGCCTGCTCCTCTGCCTACTTGTGATCTCTCTCTCTGTGTCAAATAAATAAATAAAATCTTTAAAAAAAAAAAGAATTTTTATCATGAAAAGATGTTTAATTTTGTCAAATGCTTTTTCTGCATCTATTGAGATGATTATAGGATTGTTACTCTTCAATCTGTAAATGTGGTGTATTACATTGACTTGCTTATTTTGAAGCATCCTTGCATTCTAGAGGTAAATCCCACTTGATTATCATGTATGATCCTTTTAATGTGCTGTTCAATTCAATATGCTAACATTTTGTTGGGGATTTTTGCACCTATGTTCATCAGGGATATTGGCCTATAATATTCTGCTCTGTGGTATCCTTGTCTGGCTTTGGTGTCAAGATGTGCTGATGAGGACAATGCTGGTCTCACAAAAAGACTTCAAAAGTATTCCTTCCTCTTCAGTTTTTTGAAAGAACTTGAGAAGGACTGGTATTAACTTTTCCTTAAACGTTGGTAGAATTCATCAGTCAGGCCACCTAGTTCTGGGCTTTTCTTTGTCAGTAAGTTTTTAATTATGCTTCAATCTCTTTATTCTTTATCGGTGTTGTCAGACTTTGTATTTCTTCCTAATTCAGAGATAGTAGTTTGTATATTTCCAGGAATACATTTATTTTCTAGGTTATCATATTTATTGGTGTATAATTGTTCATACTAGTCTCTTACAATCCTTTGTGTTTCTATGGTATCAGTTTTAATGTCTCATCTTGTTCCTACAATTTTTTTAATTTTTTTTTTTTAGATTTTATTTATTCATTTGACAGATGGAGATCACAAGTAGGCAGAGAGGCAGACAGAGAGAGAGGAGGAAGCAGGCTCCCGGCCGAGCAGAGAGCCAGATGTGGGGCTCAATCCCAGGACCCTGGGATCATGACCTGAGCCGAAGGCTTTAACCCACTGAGCCACCCAGGCGCCCCTTGTTCCTACAATTTTTTTTATAAGTCTTTTGTCTTACTTATTCTAGCTAGAGGCTTGTCAAGTTTATTCATCTTTTCAAAAACTCCAGCTCTTGGGGCGCCTGGGTGGCTCAGTGGATTAAAGCCTCTGCCTTCAGCTCAGGTCATGGTCCCAGGGTCCTGGGATTGAGCCTCACATCTGGCTCTCTGCTCGGTCGGGAGCCTGCTTCCTCCTCTTTCTCTGTCTGCCTCTCTGCCTACTTGTGATCTCTGTCTGTCAAATAAATAAATAAAATATTGAAAAAACAAAAAACAAAAACTCCAGCTCTTAATTACATTATCGTTTCTACTGTTTTTCTAATCTCTAATACATTTCTGCTCTAATCTTTATTATTTCCTTTCTCCTGCTTATTTGGGCTCAGTTTGTTCCTTTTTTTGTAGTTCCTTGAGTTGGAAAGTTAAATTGCTTATTTGAGACCTTTATTTTTTTAGAGTGGGAGGGAGAGGGGGTTACAGGCAGAGGGAGAAGAAGAAAGGGAATCTTAAGCAGACTCCATGTCCAGCATGACGCTCAGTGTGATGTTCATTTCCATCATGACCTGAGCCTAAATCAAGAGTTAGACGCTTAACCAACTGAGCCACCCAGAATGCCCCACAACCTTTCTTTTCTTAATGTAGGTGTTCACCAATTTAAATCTCCCTCTTAAGAACTGGCTTTCCATGCTGAGCTGTTTTGTTCTCTTTTTCCCTTATTTGAAGGGGCATTATTAGTAGAAGAGCCTCTCCTGAGCAACCCTATTTCTAGTTCCCCTCCTACCTCCTTCCCTTTTTTCGTAACCCCATTCACACTTGCCTCTCTTCCCAGGAGTTCCTGCCCAAACTTCCAGCTGCTTCTCCTAGCTGCCATCTGATCCCAAGCGGAGACAAGTTTATCCCTCTTAGGAGGTAAATTTTAGAATTGCATGCTTTCTCTCAATCCCAAAAAGCCAGACCAGATGCTGAGGGCCTCCAGTTTGTTTTCCCTGGAGAAGTGACCTGAAGTATTCAAAGGTAAGCACCTTCCCCCAAATCAGCAGAACTGAACTGGCTCCCAGTGTGAGCTCACACACAATCTGCAGAAGCTCCCAAGAGTCCTCAATGGCTACAGAGAGGAAGACATGCCAGAGGCTAGGAGCACACATGGGTTATCTGGTTGGTGGAGGGGTGGCGATCAACAGATGATGCAGCCTGGCAGTTTTGTGAGCAGGCTACTGGGTGAAGGTTGCCAGGTAATTAGTGGAAAACATGGCCTCTCTTGAATTCTGTGACCTGGTTGCTGTGAACCCCCAACCTTTTCCCTACTCCTAGCAGCCATTCCCATTCCCCCCTCAGTGTGCTGGATGGGGTGAGGAAATAGTGAGCCTCTTAGGCATTGCCCACATGCCTGCGAAAGCCAGGTACTCACCACACTCTCATTTTGTCCTATGGGAGAAACAGTGGGCCAGAGGGGTCTCTCTTGGCAATGAGCTCTGCCATCTTAGGGGAGGAGTGATGCAGGTAAAGTAAACAGTTCTTCTTACCCACTGCAGTGTATCTATTCTTGGAATTTTTGCTCCAAGGGTGTGCTGGGACCTTTCTGCTGGACTCCCAGGCTCCCACAAAGATTCTTCTCTATGGGTGTTTGTCAAAAAAGTTTCTGGAGAAGTGGAGAGGAAATGAGAACTGAAAACCACTATTCCATCTTCTTACTGATGTTGCATTCCTCAACATCCATTTTTAATTTTTTAAAATCCCTTACCTAGTACTTACTGTATAGCAATCAATAGTATTCAATGGATATTTTGTAATTACATAAATATATACAACTGATTTACTAATTTGTACAGTACTACAAAATTAGTATATATATGTATATATATATAACTGACATGTTTATATATCAAGCTGATATATATTACATTTCTTTATGAGATGTAATGATGGAGAATTTCTATATTATTAATATTCATATATAAGCTATTAAATATATTTATGTATAACATATAAAACATATATAATTAAATATACTGATGGAGAAATACTTGATTACATTGGGGAGAGAAGGTACATTTTAATTAAGACTCAAAATCCAGAAGCCATATAAGAAAAGATTGATAACTTTACATAAAAATGAAAATCTTCAATATCACACAAAATATTATAAGGAAAGTCAAAATGACAAATAAGAGAAATATCTGTAAGTTATTTTGTAAGTACAGGACTAATTTGCTTAATATGCATAAGCACCTAGAAATTGAAATAAAGTCGAAAGAGGTAGTTTACATTAAGGATATTCATACAAAAAAATTTCTCAAATTTACACATGATAAAAGCAATGCAAATTATAATCATGAGACACAATTATTTACTTATTAGAATAGAGAAAAACAGTTTTTTCAATAGTAAGATTGTATTGAGACCCACCCTTCTTAGGCACTACAGGTATATGTATAAATTCATTCAGCCCCTATAAAGGACAATTCAAAAATATCAATCAAACTTACAAATTCATTTATCCTTACCCCAGAAACCCCATTTCAGGAAACATACTCATAAATATGCTTGCATCTATTTAAAATGATATATTTATAAGGTTATTTATTAGAGGTTTTTTTTTCAAAACCCAAAAATTGTATTCATTCAAATCATTATCTACTGGGATATAGACAAATATAGTAGAACTCTACAACAGAATACTACAAAAGCTGCAAAAAAAAAAAAAATGCAGAAACTCTCTTTTCTAGTTACTGCTGCCACATAACAAACCATCCTAAATTTCATGATATAAAACCACCATTTTATTACGCTCATGGATTATCTGGGTCAATAATTCAGAAAGGGCACACTAGGGACACCTTACCTCTTTTCTACCAGATATGGGGGCCTCAAATGGGAAGGCATGAAGGCTAGGAGCTAACTCCACTGCTAGACACTGAAGTACTGGGAAGGTCTGCTCACTTATAACAATGGTGAGGACTGCCAGCTTTGGAACCTCTGCTGTAGTTAAAGCAACAATACCTCCCTATGGCCTCTCCATGTGATTTCTTAAGCTCCTTACACCCTAGTGGCTGGGTTCCAAGAGGAGCATCCTAAAAAGCAAGCCAGGAGGAAGCTGTATTGCTTTCTTCACCCTAGCTTTGTCACCCAGTGTCATTTCCTTCATGGTTACATTCAGATTGGACTCACGTCTTAATGGGAGGAATGTCTAAGTCACACTGGAAAAAGAACGGGTGGGATGGGAACTATTGCTGCTGCCATTTCTGGAAAATACAATCTCTTCCACTACTATGGAAAGACATGATATAGAATTAAGTCAAGAGCAAGGTACTGAATTGCATAGAATATGCTACTGCTTATGAAAACAAAAGGGAAGAACTAAGTATGGATAGAGAATATGAAAAAATGTGTAAGAGACTAATAAAAATAGCTAAATGTTGTAGGAGAAGTTTAAGGAGCTTATTTTTTAAAAAAGGTGGGGGGTGGTATATGAGGCCAGAGAGAAAACTATTTCTCTTCTTTCTCTTCTCTTTTTTCAAACTTGAAAACAAGCATCCTCTGAAAAAAAGGGTTAAAACAATAATAACTGATAAACACAGTGACAAGCAACAAACACACACACTTAAGATAATTCTCCCTCTAAAATAATATGTAGATTTATGATCTTTCCAAGTTTAAAGAAGTATTTACAGGTGAATCAAGAAAGAGCATCCTTCTTGGTCCTTAAAATCACCTTAAATATTCTTTATGCTTAGAAAGAGAAAACTGACTTTTCCGCACTCATACTTTGTACGGAGGTCAGTGATAACTCACTCGCACTATAAGGCTCAGACTCAATTCTTTTCCACAGCATTAAGATCCTCACTGAAGGTTAAAATGCCAGTTGATTTTGAATGTCTGATAATAATCTCTCTCTTCTCTCTTTACCTCCCTCTTTCCTAATAAGCACTATTAATTTAGTGTTACCTTGGGACTGGCTGTTTACTACCCACTTGAAATGTACCATATAACTTAATCTTCACGATAACATTATGAGGAAGGAACTATTATTTTGCCAGTTTTACAGATGAGTTTGCAAAATACCAAAATATACACATTGTATGTAATGGAGACAGTGCCTGTAAAGGTTTGATCACCACCAATATTTAAATCTCTGAACTCAATTTCAAGGCCTCAAATTCTAACACCTGGAGTTAACATTCCTTTAGAAAATCCTTTAACAAACCACAAGGTCATTCAGTTGGAGGTAACTCTAAAGAGTACTTAAACCAACGTCTTCAATTAGAAAAAAGGAAATTAAGGTTGGAGAGACAAGTCATCCTGCAGACCCCATGCAGCTTTGTGGAGTAGAATTTAGGTCTTCTGACTCCAAATGTAATATGCTCTGTACCACAGCAAATGTCCTCCTTCAGACAGGAATTCACTTGTCACCCCATAACCCTTTCACAACTGCCTATGACAGGTTGTGTTCAGATCTAATCCATTTTGAGATGTACTCACAGTAGCTGCAATAGCTGAGTGAGAGGCTGATCAGCATCACAAAGGGAGAGGAATGGTCCACTTCCCCTTGGCCATAAAAAGAATTCTAATTATGCTAATGTATTTAGAAAACATTATTTATGGCTGGTATAGAAAGCTGCTAACAAACAACCATGGAATTAGAATGGGCCCTAATGGGAGAATTCCTGTAACTTTGCAGATGAAGGACACGCCCAGAGGAAGGTATTTTAGGTTCTGCCACTGTCCTTGGACTTCAAGCAGGACCCCACCAGGAGCCATTTTGACTAACTAAGGCTAACTTTCAGTGTCCCTACTGCCCAGTTTATCCTGTGAGTGAAGTGAAGAGTATGTCCCAGCAGGAACACAGACATACGATATCCATTCACAAGAGCAGGAATGACTTCCTGACATCCTCTCTGTACCCCATCCTCTCCAGGCCAGGATGCAGCAAGACAGAGATGATCAGGTCCAGTCATTGACAGCTGCTAACCAACCAGCACATATGGATCAACTCACTTCCCTTGTCTATGCCAAATGTTAGCTACTTTATAATCCCTCAATTCTTTAATCAAAAACAAAATTTAAAAAGCCAGATTTTTTTCAGTTTTCTTGAGACATAATTGACAATGATTTTTTTTAAACCTCCAGTTTAAGCCTAATATTTCACACACATTTTTGTCTCCATGCACTAATCAATGCCGATACTACTACTGTAGGTAAGAGGCAGACTTCGAAAAACTGGCTGTGCATTAAATCCCTAGTATTCTACCTATAGCCAAAGTCAAATTTAGGGTTGTACTGGAAGGCATTTAAAAAAGCACCATAAGAGAATCCAATAGGAACATGAAGCCACTTTCATTGAAATTAACTTTGGATAGGACAATTGATGGGGTTTAAATTATTTATGTCTTTCTTATTTGTCTCATATCAGATATTCACAAGCTAAAGCAAGTCTGTGACTTTTTCAGAGATGGCTGCCTTACCCATGTGCTATTAACTGCTATTAAAGATCAACACCTAGTTCAAAAGAACTCAAATACATGGAGGCTAAAGAGCATCCTACTAAAGAATAAATGGGTCAACCAGGAAATTAATGAAGAATTAAAAAAATTCATGGAAACAAATGAAAATAAAAACACAACTGTATAAACTCTGTGGGATACAGCGAAGGCAGTCCTGAGAGGAAAGTATATAGCAATACAATCCTTTCTCAAAAAACAAGAAAGGTCTCAAGTACACAACCTAATCCTATACCTAAAGGTGCTAGAGAAAGAACAGCAAAGAAAGCCTAAACCCAGCAGAAGAGGAGAAATAATAAAGATCAGAGCAGAAATCAATGAAATAGAAACCAGAAGAACAGTAGAACAAATCAATGAAACTAGGAGATGGTTCTTTGAAAGAATTCATAAGATTGGTAAACCCCTGGCCAGACTCATCAAAAAGAAAAGAGAAAGGACCCAAATTAATAAAACCACGAATGAAAGAGGAGAGATCACAACCAACACCAAGGAAATACAAACAATTATAAGAACATATTATGAGCAACTAAATGCCAGCAAAATTTGACAATCTGGAAGAAATGGATGCATTCCTAGACACAAATAAACTACCACAACTGAATCGGGGAAAAAAATAGAAAACCTGAACAGACACATAACCAGGAAGGAGATTGAAGCAGTCATCAAAAATCTCCCAACAAAAAGAGCCCAGGGCCAGACAGCTTCCCAGGGGAATTCTACCAAACATTTAAAGAAGAATTAATACCTATTCTCCTGAAACTGTTCCAAAAAAACAGAAATGGAAAGAAAACTTCCAAACTCAATTTATGAGGCCAACATTACCTTGATCCCAAAACCAGATAAAGACCCCATCAAAAAAGAGAATTACAGACCAATATCCTTGATGAACACAGATGTGAAAATTCTCACTAAAATACTAGCCAACAGGATCCAAGAGTACATTAAAAGGATTATTCACCACGACCAAGTGGGATTTATTCCAGGGCTGCAAGGTTGGTTCAACATCTGCAAATCAATCAATGTGATATAATACATTAATAAAAGAAAGAACAAGAACCATATGTTACTCTCAGTAGATGCCAAAATAGCATTTGACAAAGTACAGAATCTTTTCCTGATCAAACTCTTCAGAGTGTAGGGATAGAGGGTACATACCTCAATATCATCAAAGCCATCTATGAAAAACCCACAGCAAATATCAATCTCAATGGAGAAAACCTGAGGTCAGGAACATGGCAGGGATGTCCATTATCACCACTGCCATTCAACATAGTACTAGAAGTCCTAGCCTCAGCAATCAGACAACAAAAAGAAATGAAAGGCATCTGAATTGGCAAAGAAGAAGTCAAACTCTCACTCTTTGCAGATGATACGATACTGTATGTGGAAAACCCAAAAGACTCCACTCCAAAACTGCTAGAACTCAAACAGGAATTCAGTAAAGTGTCAGGATATAAAATCACTGCACAGAAATCAGTTCCATTTCTATACACCAACAACAAGACAGAAGAAAGAGAAATTAAGGAGTCGATCCCATTTACAATTGCACCCAAAACCATAAGATACTTGGAATAAACCTAACCAAAGAGGCAAAGAATCTGTACTCAGAAAACTATAAAGTATTCATGAAAGAAACCGAGGAAGACACAAAGAAATGGAAAAACATTCCATGCTCATAGATTGGAAGAACAAATATTGTGAAAATGTCTATGCTACCTAAAGCAATCTACACATTTAATGCAATCCCTATTAAAATACCATCAATTTTTTTCAAAGAAATGGGACAAATAATCCTATAATTTATATGGAACCAGAAAAGACCCTGAATAGCCAGAGGAATGTTGGAAAAGAAAACCAAAGTTGGTAGCATCACAATTCTAGACTTCAAGCTCTATTACAAAGCTGTCATCATCAAGACAATATGGTACTGGCACAAAAACAGACACATAGATCCATGGAACAGAACAGAGAACCCAGAAATAGACCCTCAACTATAAGGTCAACTAATCTTTGACAAAACAGGAAAGAATGTCCAATGGAAAAAAGACAGCCTCTTCAACAAATGGTGTTGGGAAAATTGGACAGCCACATGCAGAAGAATGAAACTGGACCATTTCCTTATACCACACACAAAAATAGACTCAAAAGGGATGAAAGACCTCAATGTGAGACAGGAATCCATCAAAATCCTTGAGGAGAACACAGGCAGCAACCTCTGTGACCTCAGCTGCAGCTACTTCTTCCTACAAGCATTGCCCAAGGCAAGGGAAGCAAGGGCAACAATGAACTATTGGGATTTCATTAAGATCAAAAGCTTTTGCAGAGCAAAGGAAACAGTCAACAAAACCAAAAGACAACTGACAGAATGAGAGAAGATATTCACAAATGGCATATCAGATAAAAGGCTAGTAGTATCCAAAATCTATAAAGAACTTATCAAACTCAACACCCAAAGAACAAACAATCCAATCAAGAAATGGGCAGAAGACATGAACAGACATTTCTCCAAAGAAGACATCCAGATGGCCAACAGACATGAAAAAGTATTCCATATCACTCAGCATCAGGGAAATACAAATCAAAACCACAATGAGATACCACCTCACACCAGTCAGAATGGCTAAAATGAACAAGTCATGAAATGACAGATGTTGGCGAGGATGAGGAGAAAGGGGAACCCTCCTATACTATTGGTGGGAATGCAAGCTGGTACAGCTACTCTGGAAAACAGCATGGGGATTCTTCAAAAAGTTGAAAATAGAGCTACCCTATGACCCAGCAATTACACTACTGGGTATTTACCCTAAAGATACAAATGTAGTGATCCTAGTGGAATACTATGCAGCCATCATAAGAAATGGAATCTTGCAATTTGCAACAACGTGGATGGACTAGAGGGTATTATGCTGAGTGAAATAAGTTAATCAGAGAAAGACAATTATCATATGATCTCCCTGATATGAGGAATTTGAGAGGCAGGGCAGGGGGCTTGGGAGTAGGGAAGGAAAAAATGAAACAAGATGGAATCAGGAGGGAGACAAACCATTAGAGACTCTTAATCTCACAAAACAAACAGAGTTGCTGGGGGACAGGGGGTTAGGGATAGGTTGGCTGAGTTATGGACATGGGGAGGGTGTGTGTTATGGTGAGTGCTGTGAAATGTGTAAGCCTGATGATTCACAGACCTGTACCCCTGGGGCAAATAATACATTATATGTTAATAAAAATTAAAAATTAAAAAAAAAATAAAGATCAACACCTGGCTGACCTGAGTGGAGAACGAAAGAGCCTGGTACTCTAAATAAATCTAACTAAGTATTGCTTATTATTCTTGATTTCCAAGACCTTAAAATATTACTATGTTTGACTCTCTGTTTCCAACAGACAGCATAAAGCTCAAGTACGGAGGGAGGAAAAAAAAGGAAGGACCAGCTCTCCAGCTTAAAGTGATATAAGAAGATAGCCAAGCCTGCCCACTGGGGTATTAGAAATACACCTTTCTCTGAGCTTGAACTGCTGCTCCCCTACATAACTTACAGATTTTCTTTTTCATTTTTTTATAACTCTTGTCAATTTTTTTTCAGTATGCATTATTCTGATATGACACTGCTTAACACATACATTGCATCCACCATGACTTAACATTCTCATATCCCAAATATGCAGTAACATGTCATGCAAAGATTACTACCCTATGAGAAAGGAAATTTGAGTACTAAAGCAAGTACTATCACTTCACAGCTAACTTTGAGTAAGTAATAAACTCTGGACAATACTTCAAATCTATAAAATGAGGTTAATCATGCTCTGCCCTAATTTTCCATCACAAGTTTTATAAACCACAAATGGTGGATGCCTAGGTGGCTGAATTGTTTAGGCATCTGACTTTGGCTCAGGTCATGATCCCAGGGTCCCAGGTTGAGCTACCTGCTCAGCAAAGGGTCTGCTCTTCCCTCTTCCTCTGCCGCTGCCCTTGCTTGTGCTCTCTTATCTCTCTCTTAAATATATAAATAAATAAAATCTTTAAAAAAACACCCACAAATGGGAAAATTCATGTAAAAAATTCTTTCAATTTCATAAACCATAATAAATTTTTAAAGCATTATCTAAAATCAAGATTAAAGTTGTTTAAAAGAAATCACTTAAAACAAGCTGTCACCTCATTAGTGACATTTCTTACCTGTCCCAAAGATAGTGTATTAGGGCTCTCCACAGAAACAGACCAACAGGACGTATATAAATATAAATATAAGAATAAATATATGTATACTTATATATGCTATTATATATGTGTGCGTATATACAGAGAGCAATTTCTTTTAAGGGAATGGCTTATGTGATTGTAGAGGCTGGCAAGTCCAAATCTGAAGAATAAACCAGCAAGCTGGAGACCCAGGAAAGAGCTGCAGTTCAAGTCCAAAGTCAGCTTGCTGACAGAATTCCTTTCTCCTTCAGGAAGGTCAACTGTTCTCTAATAAGGTCTTCAACTGACTAGATGTGGGCCCATCCACATTACCACATAATGGAGGATAAACTGTTTTACTCAAAGCCTACTAATTTAATTGTTAATCTCATCTTTTAAAAAAATATGCTCACAGGAATATTCAGACCAGTGTTTCATCCTATATCTGGGTATTGTGGCCTAGACAGGTTGACACATAAAAATTACCACCACAGAGAGTTACCAATGAGGATTATCACAGAGAAAATACACTGAAGAATAATGACTTTTTCATCTCCCCCAACCCACATCTATAGCACCTTGTATGAAGAAACGCACAAAAAATGTTTATTGAATAAGTAGATGAAAACTAGAAACAGGTGTAGGGTAATATGGTTTCATGGTACCTTTCATCTTCTTGAATTAATCTATAAATATCAAAATGAAGAGGAAACATCCAAAAGGCAAAACTGTGGATATTCAAGGGGTTGCCATACAAAATAGTTAGGATATGCCATGGAGAGCACCTGACTTTCCCTTTCTTTGCCTGCTTCTCAGGCTCTGAAGTCATCATCTAATCCAGTACTGGCCCTCTTTTGTGCCCCCTTTCACTTGTTTTAACGTTCATACAGAACTTCCCTAGTTTACTGACCTACCCTTACTTTTGGCACCATATCCATAAATCAAATGAACTGCACACATAACATTACCCTGCAAAAGATAACCTACCTCAGGTTGGAATTTCAAGGAATTACAATCTTTAAAAAGCCTAGTAAAATCTCCTGTGTTTTATAATATTTTTTAAGTACCACTAGCTTGAAAAGAAAGAAAATGGAATGTGGTGATATCCACATCCTCCACTGCTACACCTTTCTATTTAAATCAACAGCATTGGCTGAGTTGTGTAAATAATTAACCATATCATGGTTTCTAACCCAACTAGGTTTGGAAAATGGTAATTTATTGGGCACAATTAATCAACATTTCATGCTAGCTATAATATGGTTGTAAAACCAAGTATTGCCGTATGTTGTTTTTAAAGTGCAGAATCTAAAAGGGAATTAATTATTACCTGAAAAATAGTCAGGCATCAACTTTACCTCATGCTCTGCCAGGTAAATTGACAAAGAAGTATTCGGAATTGGCACATTTCTCCTTGCAGCTGTACTGAAATGGACATCAGGGTTGGTTATCCCCAAGACAAAAGAGTTGTAAATTTGCCCTTTGATAACTCATGCCCAGGTATGGAGGAAATAAAATCTCCCAAGGAAAAAGTAGACCCTTCCTTCCTTGCCATGGTTGCTGTGCTGAGGTAAAGTAAGAATCATATTAGATTCATAATATCTGACTGTAAGTTCCTCTTCAGCCACATACAAGTGGAGTGACTTGGCCATTACATAAATAAATGTTTAAATGTTGTTTTCTATCTATGACTAATGGAGATATAAGAAACATCAGAGTCTACTGCTTAGAAACACCGTATATGAGGTATTCCCAAGAGAGAATTTCCTGTCATAAAGATACATGATTAATACTTATCCTCAGGGGGGCGCCTGGGTGGCTCAGTAGGTGAAAGCCTCTGCCTTCAGCTCAAGTCCTGGGATAGAGCTCCTGTGAGCTCTCTGCTCAGCGGGGAGCCTGCTTCCTCCTCTCTCTCTGCCTACTTGTGATCTCTGTCTGTCAAATAAATAAATAATTAATTTAAAAAAATAATTATCCTCAGGTACTACAATGGTTCAGAGTTTACCCACTAAAAATCTCAGAACACAAATAAGATCTCATCACATCATTAGGAAAACTATTTAAGCTTTCTGAGCCTTTTTAACTATTGACATTTTTTTGAACTCTAAAAAAAAATGATTATGAAGTGTACTAACATCAACATTCCATAATAAAACTTTATAATAATTTGAAATTCATTCGGAACTGTGTACATATTAATCAGTCCAACTTTCCCCTACAGAGAAAAGTGGACTTCTAAATTGACAAATGATATTTGAATCTCACTGACAACCCAAATACTACCTCATAGGTATAATTACAAAGCAAGCCTAACTTCTATCTTACCTCCTCACTTAGAGTCTTCAGGGTCATTATCAAAATTTCAATTTTGTAAATTGTGTAACACTTTACTTTTTGTTTGTATCTATTCTTTTTTTTTTTTTAAGATTTTACTTATTTGACAGACAGAGATCACAAGTAGGCAGAGAGGCAGGCAGAGAGAGGAGGAAGCAGGCTCCCTGCTGGGCAGAGAGCATGATGCGGGGCTGGATCCCAGGACCCTGGGATCATGACCCGAGCCGAAGGCAGAGGCTTTAACCCACTGAGCCACCCAGG
The DNA here is from genome assembly GCA_003697995.1 of Taxidea taxus jeffersonii. Classification (NCBI taxonomy): domain Eukaryota; kingdom Metazoa; phylum Chordata; class Mammalia; order Carnivora; family Mustelidae; genus Taxidea; species Taxidea taxus. The sequence continues at coordinate 16,260 of RCUC01165252.1, forward strand.
CGCCCCGTTTGTATCTATTCTTTATATATAAAGTATATACATATGAAGATATACTGGATATATCAAGATACTAATCTATGTGTATCAGGATGAACTAGATAGAAACAGACTTTGTTTTCCTGGAGCTTACTTCCTAGGATGTTAAAACTGTAGAGTAGTTTGGAACACTTGGAAAATGTGTATGGAGTGCCTTTTAACCTTAGGCCCACAGAAATAAATCAAACTCACCCTTCAATACCTGGTTTAAATGCTACCTTCTCTATGAATCCTCTCCTGCTATCTGTCCCATTTGGAAGTGCCTTTTTCCTCCTTTCAAAACCCATAGCAGTTCATTATACATTTATCCATCTCCTCACTCAACATATATTTGATGAATGCTTACTCTGTGCACAGAGTAACCACTCAAAAGAAAGACGCTCGCTGAATGAACCAATGCGTGTGTGGATTGAGCCAACAAAGTAAAATTTATCATCCACTCGGTAAATAGCAAGATTGATGCTAAGTGCCCTACATACGCTTTTTTTTTTATCCCATGATAGTTCAAAGTGGTGGAGATTATTCAAAAGTCTGGGGTCTGTGGATAAAACAAAGAGAGCTCCTTTGAACCTTACATTCCAGTGGGGAAGTCAGACAGGTTAAGTTCAAAAATAAATACAGGGACGCCTGGGTGGCTCAGTGGGTTAAGCCACTGCCTTCGGCTCGGGTCATGATCCCAGGGTCTTGGGATCGAGTCCCGCATCGGGCTCTCTGCTCGGCAGGGAGCCTGCTTCTCTCCTCCCCTCTCTGCCTGCCTCTCTGCCTGCTTGTGTGATCTCTGTCTGTCAAATAAATAAATAAAATCTTAAAAAAAAAAAGAAATACATAAAAGTTAGGTGTGACATCATAATCATTGTTTAATGTCATGAGGAAAAGTAAAGCATGAAATCGGGATAAGCAGGAAGAGTGATGTAATTTTAGACAGGGGATTGAATTAGAGTGGACTTAGGGATGAAGTGAAGGAGTAGAACAAAGGGTACCTGAAGGAAAAGCATTCCAGTCACAGGGAAGAGCACCTGTAACACCCCTGAGGCCAGAACATGGGAACGTGGCTGAAGAGGAGTAAGCGGGAGAGAAAAAGAGAAAACAAAGTCAGAGCAAGCTAAAATGCAGAGCTGTATTATTTGGTAGGTCATGTGAAGGAATTTGGTAGAAAATCAATATGAAACTGCCTTAAAATTTTGAAGTGTTTAAATTTTAAGAAAGCAGATGTAGTATGGTATAATATAGCAGGAAGAATATTATACTTGCATACCAAACAAACAAAGAAGCCCTGAAGAGAAGTAAACATGTGCATTCCTTCCTCAGACCAGGTTATTGAAATTCCCTGAGACTGTTTTCTGTTTTTTAAAATGAAGACAGTCTTGCCTGAAGGCAGGGGTGAGAACAATACAGTCCTCAAATCTAAGAGTTAAACCTTAAAATTGGCACAAGTTATATGCAACCCCTTTTATATGAAAAGTGCCTTGAGGAAGAAAAAGTATTCCCTAGGCTGGAAGCAGAAAGGAAAAGAATCTGGCTGTTACTATATTGATAAAAAATCACATATCTCAAGAAAGAATGAGTCCATCAGAAAATGAATCAGTCAGCAAGGAGCAGGACAGAAAGGAAGGCATGAATTATCAGTATGCCTCCAGCACTGACTGAAGAACAAAGTGTCCTAGGAAGATAAAATAATGCAAACGTGTCCGATTCTCCTTATTGTCAAGACAGATCTATCAGACCGTCAGAGTCTGATACCGTTAAACAAATGAGTTATCCAGCCAACTCTTCTTGTTCTGATTCCATGCTCACAAGTTACCTTCTGATAATCTAGCTTCCCAGGATTTTCTACAGGGAATGTTCTGGTGTGCTGTAAAGTTACATTTCTCTCTACAAATTACAGCATTGGCATTCTGTGTTCTATACTTTATTCTCCTGTGGATTTAGCTGATGTGAATCAGCATGCCTAAGTCCAATAAAGCTCTAAGAAACTGACACTGTCTGTTTTCTGAATCTGTAAGACTGAGGGGTCAGACTCTGGGTTGTGATGAGCTCAGCAGGTGATGCCCCTCCAGGGGCTGTTGGGAACTAGCCAGCCACACACGTTATTTTTTAACTTCTCTGCTGCCTAATTCAAAAAGGTTGTGAGGTTTAGGTGAAATAATGTACTTGAAAGGGTTTAGAAAGCTGTAAAGTTCTTTTGAAGAACACTGCAAATTGCCTAAGAGATGGTGGAAGAAACAAACTAAGTATGTCCTATGCACCTTGCCCATCTGGCTCCTTGGGACCATCTGAAGAATAGAAAAACTTCCAAGCTAGGAGTAATGGGTGTATCAATCCCATGAAGAATGTAAAACTCATGGGGACAAGTTCAGATACTGAATATACCATTTTTCCCTGTCTGAGTAATTTTCTTCAGGGATAGACATTCTGGATTTTCCTTTTAAGAATTCAACATTCCAATACAAAAATCTAGAATTACCACTAACTCTTTGGTGATATATATACAGATACATACATAAATATATATATATAGTACTTATGATAATCAGGCAACAGCCCCAGCTACATAAGTTGTGAGAGCCTGTACAGAATTAAAGTGCAGAGAGCTTTGTTCAAAAATCAAGAAAAAAGGTGCTATAAAAGGAATTAAAATATAAAGAACATTTCTTCCATGGACTCTCTGCTTCCTTGTCATGGTGTCTTTCACTTGCTGATGCCACTCCAAGTAAAAAAAATTTAATTTAAAAAAAATCAGCCTGAGTTTTATTGTCCATCTTTATAATGTGCAATGCCAGCTTTAAATGAAAACATAAGACCACTCATCTTGCCCCTTGTGGGGCTCCCTGCTTAGCAGGGAGCCTGCTTCTCCTTTTCTCTTTGACCCCCACCCACCACCACCACTCCTGCTCCTGCTCTCTCTCTCTCTCTCTCTCTAATAAATAAATAAAATCTTTTTAAAAAAAAAGAAAGAAAGGAAGAAAAAGAACACTCATCTTGTAGACCCAATAACCAAAATTACATGGTTCATATTTCTTACAGGTCACCATGCATTTGCATTTCCTTCTTGCTAGGATACAGGAAACATTGCACAAAAAATAATTCAGCTGTTTTTATAACATATTTTGATACACGCACATTCTGCTAACAATGTGTCATCAGCTCACTAATGAATAAGGACAGACTGACAGGAAAAAGAACTATGAGTTATTTCCTTTTCCTCCTATGTCATTTTTAGCATAGGTGGTTGGCTAATACAAGGAAGGAACATGAGTAAGAAAGAATAGAGGTTTGAGTCATTGTGTTTCTTGAATGACATTGTCTTCTTTCTGCCTTCAAAGAAAGCTCTGTTTTAGGCAGAATTTGTGGTCTCTTGGGGATGTTGGCAGTCTTATTTATCCAGCTATACATGCAAGACATTGCCTTGTACTTGCTTTGAGCCTCATTGAACCTCCCACATTTGGGTCCACCAGAATTCTATGTTCACAGGCATTACAAATGTTATGTATGGAGGCCGCAGCACAGAACACACTCAGATGCATGCTTAAAACCATTAGGAATAATAAGAAATTAAGAATTTTATACAGCAGCAAAAGCATAACATTAAACCAAGCCTGGGACCTGGGCACAGATCTTACAACCATGAAGCCAGCCCAGCCATACACCACTTGAAGAAAAAACAATAAAACTGTCATAACAACTGTGAGGACGACACTATAATAATCTTTCATTTCAGAATGAGGAAACAAGCACAGAGAAGTTAAGTGGCTCAAGTACTCATAAGACCTAATAAGTGGCAGAGCTGGGATTTGAACCCAGGGTCAGTCAGCTCAAACACATATTGCTGCTTCTCTTAAAGGCATTGATTTTAAACTCAATCCCCAAGCTTCTTTGGCCCTTCCTTGCTCCTTTTCCTTCTAAAAATCCAAAAGACAATTCACATTCACCATAAAGAAACCCACAGATATTGTGGGCATTTAATATAATTGACTACATTTGACATTAGCAGGTATAATGAATAATAATAGTTATTAGTGAGTGCTTCCTTTGGGCCTTGCAATTTGATGAGATAGTTACAGTTATTACCTATGCTTACAGATGGAGACATAGAGTTTAGAAAAATTAAGTAACCTTTGTCAGACTAATTAGGTAGTAAGTGGAAGAGTCAGGATTTGGCCTCAGACAACCTGACATCAACATGCATGGGCTTACAGACTTTGTCCCAGTGCTATAATTTTCCCCATGTCCATTTTAATGGTGCCAAGAGTGAGTGACTGGGACCAGATCTATATAGACAGAGTTTTCTGCCAGATTTCTTTCCAATCTCGCAGGCTCAAAATGAGAGGTATAATTCAGTTGCAAGAATAAAGTGTTTGACATTCAAATGTGTACCACAGTGCAAATTTGCTAAACAGCTTCTTCCTCTAAAGAAAGTTTGAATAGATGAAGCCTAGAATGAAATTCCAGAAATACAAAGAACCCCCAAAAGTTTAGGATGCTGCCCTTGGGGAAACTGTTACCCTTAGTGGAAAATCTCTGGGCAGATATAGGTAATAATTGGATGATTTCTTCTGAATCCAACAGAGGAAAGTCAAGTCCTGAGCTTGCCTCTGATGTCCATTAATGCTACATGATTCTTTGGATAACCTTGAGATCAAAGGAGATGGGCATAAAACTGGAAAGCTCCCAGATCAGTCTCAAAAGGAGTTTTCTATTCAAAAGCTGCTTGAAAATAGCATAATTGTTACAGTACATCACATAATTAAATAACAAAAGCATAATCAGAATAGCCATATCCAAAAATCTTACTAAATTAGGTGACATAAAAAAGAAAAGAAAGCCTAAAGAAGTAATTTTAGCTTAGGACATAAAATTAACTGGGGAGCAAAGGGACTGTTAAAGTCCAGAGCCATGTGTAATGATGGAAGACTTTTAAATTCCTGGCAAATTTTCAAGGCACATAAAGGAAAATTAGGACTGTTCTTCCTAACAGATTTTTAATTATAAGAGCATTTTATTCAAAGTAGCTGAATTCTTTTACTCTCCATTGTATATTCTGCAATTAATTGAAGATTCATCACAGAACACTTGGTTCTTCTACTGCTGTTCACCTAAGGAAATCAACATATCTTTATTTAAAAATAACTGAAGACCTAAACTTATTTTAAAAAACAAGAAATCAGGGTGCCTGAGTGGCTCAGTCATTAAGTATCTGCCTTTGGCTCAGGACATGATCCCAGGGTCATGGAATCGAGCCTAGCGTGGGGCTCCCTGCTCTGCGGGAAGCCTGTTCCTCTCCCACTCCCCCTGCTTGTGTTCCCTCTTTCACTGTGTTTCTCTCTGTCAAAATGAATACATAAATAAAATCTTTTAAAAAATGAAAATAAAAAAATAAAAAGCAAGAAATAAAGAGACAGATTCACACTTTCTAGTAAAAAAAAAGAAGAAGAAAATTCATTCCATTCCCTATTCCTTTATTAGACCACACAGCTCCTGTATTTTCTGTTTTTTCAAACAGAAGCTGTCTTTACTTGAGTTCTTCCAGAAAACAGAGCCAGAGACAAAGGATTACATGTAATAATTTAGTAGGAAATTTGATGGAGGTGTCAGGAATAAGGGATAGGGGAACTGAAATAGGAATAAGGGAGAGGAATAAGAGAAAACATTACCGAGTTGGCCACTGCTACTATGGGGGAAAAACTGGTGCTCTAATTAAAAGAAATCAAATGAGAAGTCATATGAAATGCATCTTCGCTCATGCATCTGCCTGAGACAAAGAAAAAGAAGCATTTATCCATTGGCCCTTATTCATTGGTCAAAGGACCCCCTTCCAACACCACACACATTCTCTCTCTCTCTCTCTCTCTCTCTCTCTCACTCACACACACACACACACACACACACACACTTCAGGATTCCACACATGTGGGTACTAAGTGGATTCCTGTGAATATCACAAATCATCATGAAATCAGAAGCTGTAGATCAGGCAGCCAAAGGCATGCACTGGGCAAACCTGAGATGCATGCTGTCAGGGACTCGTGCACGCAGCTGGGGGGGGGACACCAACACAGAACAAGTCACTGTGGCTGCACTAAGAGGTACGGTGGAGAGGAGGTGAGAGGCTCATAAGAGAGAAGCCCCATAGAGTCAACATGGTCACCTTGAACCAATTTCCACTGGAGCTCTGACCAGCTGTTTCACATTCCCATGGTGCAGATAAATTTTTACAATTTTTTTCTTAAGGTAATAATAATGATGTTTCGAAGGATTCACAAACATATCTTGCAGTGGATTTAAACTGTCTCCACTCCCAAATCCCACATCATCTTGGACATCTCTCTGCTTCTAATGAAGAGAGAACCCCCACAAGTGTCTACAGTAGCCCTCAATGTTTGCCAATGTTAGGGTTACCTCCCTGAGTTGACAAATCTAGCAGTCTGCTCTCTGCCTGGGCATTCTGTCCATTCCATTACATTGCCATGGTTAGGCAGCTTCTCCATGAAGACGAATATTTTTGCTTCTACTGGTATTTTTCTTCAGCTTATTCAATTTCTCTGCATTGACCTTCATCATTGCTGCTCGCCCCACTTCTCTCTAAAAGTGTGATTGCCCCAAAACTCTGACCTTCATCTGCAAAATCCCCTCTGATTCTCCCAACCACAGAGGGTCCTTTCCCCCACTCCCAAACTTCTAACCATTCCTTCAGCCATTTCCTCTAAAGCCCCATCATTAAGTGTGGAAAGCAGAATCTCAAATGCAATCTATTCTAATGAAACTTGTGACCTTTCTCTCTGAAACTCTTTTGTGTTTCCGATCTCACACTCATTCTTGCACCCTCCTCGGTCCTAAAGCCTTGTTTATCAGTGCCCTGCAAATGCTGATTCTATACATTTCTCAAGAAGAAATAGGATGTCACTCAGCCCCTTTTTAAAATTTTAAATAATTCAGTGGAAAATGCACCCCAATCATAAATCCCTTGGAGTTCATTTTTATCTTCATTTTAAGAGTTCCCAACATGGTGAACTCTTGGTATTAGAAAAGTTTGGGGGAAAAGAAAGTTAATGTCTGGAAGAAATCTATCCACTTAGGACCAGCCAAAGGTTTGGCTCAAACCCTGTTTATAACTTTTGATATACATAGTCATATAATCCTGACTTTACATACATGAATAAATATGATCATATGCATTGCTTTTAATTCATTTTTAATTTGTACTTTACTTTTTTGCTTTGTTCCCAGTTCCCCACCCCACCCACATAACTTCTCTACTGCCTCCTCCCCACAAGGCAACCCAAATCAACAACCTAAAATATATCCTTTCATAGATTTTCTCCACGCTCATGTAGTCACCTATATGTAACACATCCATGTACAAATGAATCCACACACGTATCCAAACACAGGCTTTAGCAATATATTACAAAAATGAAATGATACACAATATTTTAGCTGTTTTTGTAATGTGTAACATAATTTCACAGAAATCTTTCACATAGTTCTCATTCATTGTTTTTAGTGGTTTGGAAGCACAAAACCTTATTTACGGATTTTTCTCCTACTCTGAGTAATGTAGGTATAAACAACCTTGTAGCTGATCCTTGTGGAACTAAAGTTTCCTTTAAATAGAATAGATTATCAGGAAAGAGATTACTGGGTATGGATGGTTATACAGGCTTTTTTATAGATGGCAGGGGATTGTGTAAGTATTTCTTTTAGCATTTTATCAGCATGCCACTTTTCCCACCCCCATGTGGCAACAGATTTTGTTCATTTTAATATTTGCCAATCTAAAGAGTAAAAAGTGAAATCTATTACTTTATCTTTTCCTGACTACTAATGTGTTTGTGCATTTTTTCACGTATTAGTGACCATGCAGACCTTCACTGCTATATTTTCTTCATATTAACTGTGACTTTTCTATGATTTATATCCTTCCTATCTATTTTTGAATCTTTTACATAGAACCGACAGTTGCTTTTTCCTCTGTTTTACAAGTTGGTTTTTTTCTTTCCAAATTTATTATTGGTTTATTCATTTATGGTATCTTTGCCATAATAAGATTTTTTAATTATATATATATTCAATTGGTTTACACTTTTCTTTTATGGGTTCTTCATATTAGAATTAGGACCCTTTGTTTGCCTCTAAACTATTCAGTCTTCTAAATTTTTCTTATAAGATTTTTACTCTATTTTTTACATTTAAATATCTAAGCAAACTGGAGATTTTTTTATGTGAAGTCAAAAAGAGCCCCGTTTTTAAGTTGTTCTTGGTGGACAGCTAGCTGTGCTCTATTAAATAATACATTGCTTTTATTTGCTAAATAATGCAGGTATTAAATAATCCATTGTTTTCTTCTATACTGAAATCTTGCCATTGTCATATATTAAATGCTCTTATATACATCAGGATCAACTTTTGGATTCTCCAACCTTCCCTGTTTTCCACTTTATCTATGATTACAGTTATACCATAATGATTTATGAGCAGAAGCTTTCTGTTTAGTAATATATTCTGAATCTCTAAGGCAAGTCACTTCTCACTATCCCTCCCTTGGGTATGCTTGAAGATTTACTCTCCCACATAAACTTAAAGATCATCTTATTAAACAAAAAACTATTGGGATGCCAACTGTATATGTATTAAATATACATTGAGTTTGGGAGAATTTATATTTTTATACTATTAATCTTACAAAGTGAGACCAAATCTTGTTTAATATCCTCAGATTTTATAATGTCCTTCACACAGGTCTTACGCCATTCTTGTCAAATTTACTACTAAATAATGTGTTGATATTTTGGTATTAAGGGTAGACTACTTATCCTATATCCTTTTTGAGGTACTAAGCTCAATTGCTCTATTTTAGACTTGGCTTTGCTGGGCACCATGTTTCCCAAAACCACCCTCCTTGTATTGTTACAGGTTGGAGCTGGCTACAAGTGATGTTGCATGAAAATTTGGAGGCAGGAATGAAGCAGCAGTCATCAGGCTAGAAAATACAGACACAAGCAGTTTCCAGTTTGCATTTCTTTTCCCCAGCTCTCCCTCCTGGTCACTGGTCCTACTGACAGACAGTGACCTGCGTCCACTAGGAGCCGACAGAGGCAGTGGCCATAAAGAGCCAGCACTCATCCACTAGCATCTACACAATCTTCTAGGAACTTCTACACCAGCCTCCTTCACAGTTCCAACGAAAGTGACCACACACACCCATCTTCTAGGTGTGCAAGCAAGTGACTATCTGCACCAGTGCTAATTAGTTATTTTTCTCTGCTCTTTTGACTCTCCTTTTGGGACATTTACTTTCCAAGCTCTTCCCACACTGAATTAAATTTTAACTCCTATAATAAATTTCCCCTCCTGTAATACTCTTAGCAATTCCATTTCCCTGAATGAATCACAACTAACACCATAGGGAAAGTATTCTTTTGTATGTTTATATTATACCCAACCAATGTACTAAATTATCTTACCAAACATCTTGGATCTTGGAAAAATATCTTCTGTTTTCTAGTATACAATATTATTATCAAGAAAAAAAGATAGTTTTATTTTTTCAATATTTATACCAGTCTTCCTTTATCTTTTGTTTTTTTTATTTGTTAGAACCTCTAAGTTAAAACAAGGAAACCCTAACCTACAGGCTGGTGGTACAATAGCCCACAGGCTGCCAGTCCCCTGATACCAACTTAGAAGGAAGCCTCTCTGCTCCTTAGTCTCCCCATGCTCCCTGTACTTCGAGGATAGGAGGCCTCAGCCATCAGCTCAGCTCCTTGATTTCTTGGAATATTTAGTCTGACACAATCACAAAAGGCTAATGCTTATACCCTCCTTTCCTTAAAACCTACCCACTACAGGGACCAGCTTCATGGGTGAGTGATCTGTGTGGTTACACAAAGACCCGAGCCTAGAAAGTCTTCATCCAAAGAAAGAAAGAAAGAAAGAAAGAAGCCTCATGCTTGCTTTAATGGTCTGCTAAAATTCTTAATAATTTCTGAACAACAGTTCGTGCTCTGTTTTATACTGAGCCCCCAAATTATGTAGCCGGCCTGGCACCCAGATATCATTTAGCTGAGTCCTTAGGGACTTCTGAGTCCTAATCATTGTCCCTGAGCTATGAGGTATGAATATTTAGCCTCTGTCTTGATCCCCACTGGCTCTCACTAGCTAGATTCCCACAGCCCTTTACTTTTTGCTTCACTCCCAGTTTCCCTCCCCACCCACATAACTTCTCCCCTGCCTCCTCCCCACAAGGCAACCCAAATCAACAACCTAAAATTATCTTTTCATAGTTTTTCCCACAGCCCCCAATGTATCATGTGCATGAGTGTGTTGTCCCAGCAGCCATGTGACCCATAAGAGACAGAAGTCCTGCAATGGAAAGAGAGGGGTAAAATAAACAGGAATTGGATACTATTTTCCTAGAATTTGCTGAATTTTTAACATGCTGACTTTAGGGTTCAAAATGAGTATAACTGTACATTTGTATCCCAAAAAATGAACTAAATGATTCTAATAAAAGTGAGGGCAACATCCACTGGCATTATGAAGGAAGAAAATAGGTTCAGTGCAAGTGAATGAGTAGATCAAAAGTAGAATGAGTAAATGAAAAGATCAAGACAGAACCAAAGAACAAAAGGGTTAACATTGGATAAGGTTGATAAAACTGACATTTTTCCTGATTGTACGGTCTATTGAAGACAACTAAAGGTGACACCAAAGTTCAATAATAAGATTCCCACAGTTATTGAAAATCTTCTTTATCTGTTACTTACCTGTCCCTAGTCAAACCAGTATGCTTAATAAATTTTAAACATCCTTAAAAAAATTAAGTATTTTTAGGGTTTTTTTTTTCAAGAATCATTGTAAAACAGTATAGATGTAGAAGATACGCAATATTGAATTTAGTGTTATTGAACACCAGGATGTATCCTGGGAGTTGTATATATAATATAGGAACTACAACATCAACAAATTTTGAGGGTTTATAACCTGCCAGGCAATGTGTGCTTTTTAACCCTAAAAAGAATCCTATATATTGAGCACTGTTGTTATTTTTATAAAAATAAGTAAGGATACCAAACCTCAAAGAAATGTAACGACTATTGTAAGATCACCTAGGAACCAGAATCCAAATCCTGAAAATGCCTAATAATTCCTCTTATAAAGATGTAATACTTACCCAAAGCCCCTTTGATCTATCTGGTAACAATCTATTCCTTTCCCCTTTTAATCAATAACTCAGATTATCAAAAAAATCTTAGAAATCCAGATAGAGAGATCCTTTGCCATTGATATCTGATCTGGAGACATGTTGCATTTTCCTAACCATATAGATGAGGACAATTTACTAGTGTGTGTTTTTCCGTGTCGTATGCATGTTTGAAAAGGGTGGTAGTCTGGTGGGTGTTGGTGGAGGTAGTTCTAAGAGTTCAGGACTAGGCCATATGATCCTTAATTACTTGCCATATGATCCTTAACTACTCCGTACCATTACTGAAGTAGAGATATTTCTGTTAATGGGTAAAGAGTGTAGTTTACCAAGAAGCCCTATCTAACAGTCAGCACAGCTGATAGATCTGGGATAAATCATAGCCTGGAATCATAGCCCATTACAGGACACCCACACTCTTTTGAGAATCCCTCTAGGAAGGCCTGTTCTCAGAAAAACTGTGTGATTTTCTCTAGACAAAGGAATTCTTATTTCCTTGGAAACCATATCTCTGGTCTCCAGTCTCACCAACTCTCATCACTTTATGCTTCACAGCATGTTGCCTTCTGCTCCTAAATGACACAAGATTCTCATGAATAAGGTAGCATATGGGCTTCCCATCTTTCTTATTCCATCTACATAATCATCATATGATTCTGATTCAATACTTTGTAATCAGTCTTCTGCGTCTTATTTTTAAGTGGTCACAGACCATAATTATAGCCACCAAAAAAATTCTTTCAGTCAATTAACAATTTTCTCTAACAGGGAAACTTAATCCCAAGAGCAGGATAGGATAGGATAGCGGGATAGGAGGAGCCTTCACATTTGGGTGCACTGGGAAATCTGAAATAGATTTGGAGTTTTGTTAGGTTGAGAGGTTCCTTAGCTGGAAAAGTGAGGAGGAGAAGCTGAAAGAAGAGGAGAAGATGGGGGGGGGGGGGAGAAGGAAAAGGAAGGGAAATGAACATAGTGAGGTATAACAGTGAGGCTTTAATGAGAAAGACAGAAATCATTTCAAGTATTTATATCAGAGGGGATTTAATTCCAGGAATTGGTTACACAGGTAATAGAGGAGCTGAGAAGTCAAGGTAATCCCAAGATTAGCAATAGCAAAAAACCACTCTACCATAGAGCTGGAGAGATAAAGGGAGAGAGTGGTTCAGTGTTACTAACCCCCAGGGACACTTGACAGGAACTAGAATATGACAGACCTATCACTAGGGAGCAGAGTCATGGAGGGCCCCAGACCAGTCAGAGAAGCAAAATAGGAAGAGGACTTCTTTCTTCCAGATATTCAATATTGCCACCAAAACTTTTTTTGGGGTAAGAGAGTGGGAAGGCAGTTGACATGGAGCCTGGGATATATAGCCTTATAGGTCTCAGCTTCCCTGAGATACAGAGAAGTGCATGAGGAGAGCAAAAATTGCATCCGAGGAATAAATCTGACTGGCTCAGTCACAATAGGTAAAGTCAGAATCCCTGTCAGACTTGGGCCAACCACATTATCCTTATGGTTGAGGTGCATGATTGACAGCCATGGTCCAGAAAACTGGAAGAAAGGTGGCAAAGGAGAAACTGAGGAGAAAATTCTACTTGTAAATATATAATGCACAAAACAGAGAAAAGATTCAGCAGTGCCCGCTGAGGGAAGTTATTATGACAAGAATGAAATGCTAATAAATACCTGAACACAAGTACCTAGAAAACTGTTAACACCGGTGGATGATGAAAAGGTTAGTGTTCAAGACAGAAACTGGCGATGACCCCTGGGAAGTGAAGGGGATAAGGTAAAAACTCACTGTTTGGGAAGAATTAGCTGCCTTTTGAATTGTCTGAACTGTCCTGGGGGACAAGAAAAGGCTGAGCTCCCCAAAGAAGATGAGAAATAAAGGTGTTTTCTGTTTTGTTTCATTTAGCCTTAAATTCTCAGTGGCTCCATGATCATGAATATGCCCCATGATGTCAAGTCTGAAAGAGCAATGAGTAAAAGGATCTAACCAGTCATGACCCCCAATGACACAACTAAAGCCTCCATCCATGTTAACCTATAATTAGTTTACACTTAGAGCCTTTTATAATTCCATCTACCCTGGTTCTTAAGCTCTTGTCAGGCTGCAAACACAAAAGGCCATTTATCTTCATACTACTGATTTCAAAGTGTGTGGAGCCCTGACCGTATTTAAATCAGCATCACCTGAGATTCTCTGTTTTCTTTTTTTTTTGGTTTGTAATGAGAATCTCTGATGGTGATACATTAGATTCTTCATTTTCAACACACTTCAACCGATATCTATTTATACTTCAATTCCAGAGTGACTATATTTGGGACTCTCTGGAAATCCCTTTGGGGCCACCACAGAAGGAAGAAGCAAGAAATAGGACAACAGTAGTATAAAGCTCTGAATATCTACCCTTTCCCTGCAATAGTTTACATGTTGGTCTTCCCACTAAGAGGTCATTTGAAGAATTTATTTTATGGTGAAAAGGGAAAGGAAGGGTGAAAGGAAGGGTGGGGGAAGGGGGAAGGAAGTGGGAAAGGGAAAGGAAGGGAAAGCAGGGGAAGGGAAGAGAAGAGGAGAGAAAAGTGTATATGTAAATGATATGTATATATGAAAGGATATGAAAAATCATGGCTCTATAGAAAATTCTCCTTCAGTACAGGCTCATTTCAATGACTATACTATACTCTTCTCTTGTTACTTGCCTGAGGTCACCTTCTAGGTCAGACTCACTGCTTCATTTCCTGAAGACTCCCATCCTAGCAAGTTGCTAGGTATCTTCAGCATCCTCATTATTTTGTAGTTTTTAGAAGACACGCTTTCCTACTTCAGTGTTCTGGCACTTTCCATGATTCCTCAAAGACTGCTGATAGTGACTATGTCTTTCACTCTATTCACATCAGAGAGCACCTGCACCAGGCCAGGCACTGTCTAGGCACTAGAGATTCAAAATTAAATCAGTCAAGAAAGTGACATTTTGGTTAATACCTGTGATAACCTATACACATTTGAAAAGTTGAGCACATTTCTCCCTTTGCCTTTGGCTTTCTTTCCTCAAAGCCATTATGTCAAATATCTCTGGGAAAGAAATCAAAGAATAGAAGTTGAAATTGAATAACTGACCTTTCTCATAGTCATTTGTAAACATTATATCACTTATTTACACACTAGGTCTAGACTGTTCTCATTAATCTTCTTATTGCAAAAATACCTATAAAAATATCATGCTGCTTTTGGCATTATTTTGTGTTTTAGGCTTTTGAAACAGTTCTTATGTTCTTTGGTCCTATTTTTGTTATATGCCATTCATCCTATCTTCTGTGCATGGTCTGTGAATAAATGTGTGCATCCATGTATTAATAAGTGTTTATTTGTGCCAGATTATTATATGCTAGTATTGGCAATTCCACAATAAAAAGATAGCAACATTTCCCAACTTTCTACAATAAATATATAATAATGTTATCAAATATATACAACTTTCATATATTTTAAGGTGAAAAATACATCAGAAAATAGTGAGATTTTCTTTAAAGAGTTTTCTAATTCTCCAAGGAGAGAGAAAAGTCTTGGGCTTTAAAAAAGAAAATAGAGGCTTCCATTTGCAAAATGATCCATGTGAGAACATAAATGGAAAAAAAAAAAAAGGAATTGGAACAGAATTAAAGAAAAGCAAAAAACAAAGGAAAGAAACCCATATAGACTGTGTTGTAGATAAGAAAAACAAAAGGAGATCAGTAGAGTGTTTAAGAGAAAAAGATAAGAGAATATGCTATGTCCTAATTAAAAAGAAAGAATTAAATAATACACATATTTTTAGACCTATCCTGGGAGGAAAGAAAGTTATTCTTTCTCTAAAGGATAAGGATGAAAGCTAATGCCAGGATGTTAATCTAATAAAGAGAGAATTGTGGAATGGGGTCAGAAGGCCAGGGTTCCATCAAACTTCACCACTTAGCTATATGGCCTTCTGCCTAATGTTTAACCTTTCCTAAATTAAAAATCTCATCTTCAGGGCACCTGGGTGGCTCAGTGGGTTAAAGCCTCTGCCTTCGGTTCAGGTCATGATCCCAGGATCCTGGATCAAGACCTACATTGGGCTCTCTGCTCAGCAGGGAGCCTGCTCCCCACCCCACCCCACCCCCGCCTGCCTCTCTGCTTATTGTGATCTCTGTCAAATAAATAAAATCTTTAAAAAAAAAATCTCATCTTCCGCATTTGTACAGCGGAAGCTATACCTGCCTTACGGTATGTGGTGAGGTTTAAATAAGAGAAATAACATATAAGCTGCTTTGCAAAATTTAAAGACTCTCCCCAATATCCAGATCCACAACTCATAAAAACAATTATTTTAAAATCAGAACTCATAGCACCAAAATTTAGCATATTGTTCATGAAGTGTAATTCATGAAGCATGATTCAGCCAACATTAATTAAGTACATATTATATAATCAGTGAATGTGCTAAGTGCTGGGTGTATGAAGATGAGCCATATGTAGCTATACATTATGATAAATAAAAATTTTGAAAAGAGAACAAAGTAGCACAAAGTAGGAGCAAGCTAGTTTTAGGGGAAAAGTAGCACTTAAAACTGGATCATTGAGGATTACTGTTATCAATGGAGTTTGTAAAAAGTTATTTTTAAAATAACTCAGGTAGAAGTAAAGAAGTGCTAACAGTGGTAAAAATTGTTAAGAGTGTGAATAATAATATTTTTAAATTTAGATACGGAGTTTAAACCATTGACATCTCTAAACATATGAATTAGTTTTGTTTGTTTTAATGATACCCCAAAGCCTGTTCAGAATTACACAAAACATATGCATATACAGAAATGGTTGGTCATAAGGTCAACCACTTAATGAACTTAAGAGAAACCATACATTAACTGAGGGAAGGCAGGTATGTGTTATTCTTAAAGCACATTTTTATAAAGCAAACCATGGTGCTTTCTTTAAAATCGGATAGATGCTAAAAGAAAGACAAACATTATTTAAACACAAGAAATGTAAGATCCCATCATGCCAATAATGAGAAGGTTAGGAGTGAAATTAAGTTGACAAAGGGAATGAATCAAAATTGTTCATATATCCCTCTAAGGCACAAAATCCATAGAAAACACATAAATGTAGGAGCCGCCTCAGATTAAAATGGAAAAAGATTAGGGACGGGCAAGCCAAGCTCAGACATAGTTTACACAATCTATATCACACAGATCTTAATAGAAGAGACCCTAAACACCTCAAGAGTACCTTCAAATAAGCTGAAATATGAACCAACCAACCAGAATCAAAACATCAAAACAGACAGGAAGTACAGAATTGAAATTACAGTATTTTTTTTAAGATTTTATTAATTTATTTGACAGAGAAAGATCACAAGTAGGCAGAGAGGCAGGCAGAGAGAGAGGGAGAAGCAAGAGCCCAATGCAGGACTCGATCCCAGGACCCTGAGATCATGACATAAGCCCAAGGCAGAGACTTAACTGAGCCTCCTTAAACTGAGCCACCCAGGTGCCCCTGAAGTTACAGTATTAAGATAGAAGGTGAACCAGTAAGAATTGTTACAACACACTTTATAGAGGAAATAGTTGCCCCTGAAAAAAAGAATTCAAAGAAGTAATAAAAGAAGTTAACTCGTGGGATGCCTGGGTGGCTCAGTGGGTTAAGTGTCTGCCTTTGGCTCTGGTCATGATCTAAGAGTCCTAGCATCACACCTGTGTTGGGCTTCCTACTTCAGTGGGGAGACTGCTTCTCCCTCTCCTTTTGCCCCACTGCTCATGCTCTTTCTTTGTCTCTCAAATAAGAAAATAAAATCTTAAAAAAAAAAAAAAGTAAACTTGCATTACTTTTAAAGTTACTCTACCTAGAATCCTATTATTTTAATCTACCAGTGTCAATCTCCCTTCTGGTAATAGCATGTTGATTTACCTCAGGTACTCTTCTTTTCCAACTCTAATCCCACAATTGTTTGAACTCCTATAACCAAGAACATCTTCTTAGGTCAGGTTCTTTTGGAATCGCATCCTGAGCCTCGGATTTGAATGCAAATGATTCATTATGGGAGTGCCTCTTGGATAAATCAGCAAGAAAGTGAGTGAAGCAATAGGAAAGAGGAGTAAGTCACACAAGTGTATGATTTCAGGTATAGTTCCAACATCAATCCAAAGCCAGAGAGAGATCTGGAGCATAAACTGTAAATTTGTATTACCTCTTGGCAAAGGAGCTGAGCTTTTATATACCATATCAATCTAATCAGTGGCTATGGACCACTTTGGGACTGATACAGACTCCCCCACATCTGGCTACCCCATGTCTCTCTCCACGGCCAGGGAAGCCCAGGGAAATCCTCTGAAGACTGCAGCTCCAAGGCAATAGTAGCAAAGACACAGAGATGAAGGATTAACTCAAAGGACCTTTAAAGTAACTCTGAAAGGATATTTTGGGGGCACTAGAAGTCTCCAATATAGGTGGACATATGAAGTAAGTCTGGCCAAAAGCATATTCCTTACCCCTGGACATAATGAATCTTTTTTTTTAAGATTTTATTTATTTATTTGACAGATCACAAGTAGGCAGAGAGGCAGGCAGAGAGAGAGAGGAGGAAGCAGGCTCCCTGCTGAGCAGAGGATCTGATGCGGGGCTCGATCCCAGGACCCTGAGATCATGACCTGAGCTGAAGGCAGAGGCTTTAACCCACTGAACCACCCAGGTGCCCCAATGAATACTTTTATAATAGAAGTGGCCAAAGTCTGTCTGTCTAATCAGACCACTGAGATGCACCTAAAGAATATAGAGAGGTTAAATGTAAGTCTGGAGTTTCTGGCAGTCATCTTTCCACGATAAAGAGAACACTAGTCTGGAATAGAATACGTTGAGAGAGAATCAAAATAAAGGATGATGAGTGCAAAGTTATGTACGGTGACATTATCTGAAATACTCTATCACCTGGTTTGATATCTAAACTGGAGTTTTTTAATAAATTCCCTTTTAATGCTTGAGGTGGTTTGAGTTGGGTTTCTCTTACTTGCAATAAAAAGTCATATTTTAATAATCATTAACAAGGTAACACTGTTGAACCATTTTCTGAAGCCTAAATCTACATATATTTACTCTATGAAATCTATTTGCTTGACATAAAACATCTACATGTATATTTCTATTGAAGGGAGCTATTATCATAGCCTGGTGAAAAAAAAAGTAGAAACTTAGAAGGTCGACCATGTGTCTTTCATAGGTAGGAGGACTAACTATGATCAATACAGAACTGTCTTATAATTTAATACCTTTGTTTTACTCAAGGGAGGTTGAAGAAGAAAAATTAATGATGGCCAACCTTTCAGTTCCACCTCTCTATACTGAAAAACAGATGGTCAGGGACAGCTTCATAAAACACAGAGTGAAACTCAAACTATGAAGAGAAAACGCTGAGCACCCAGAAAAACAAAGGAAGCAGAATGAAAAGAGAAAAAGGCAAGAGAATTGATATCTATGGGAGGGTCAATCTGGTAGGAGATTTGGCGGTCATACAAGAAATAAAAGTCCCTAATATATTTTGAAAGTTTTTAGTTACTGGTAAGAGCAAATCTAGGCATTTAAAATGTGACTATTTTAGTCCAACTACTTTTTATCATAACTTGTATGTTTAAATGAGCTTCAATGTGAAGTATAAATTTGAAAAATAAGAAATTCATAAAAAAGGAAATTATATTTATTTGTTGTGTAGTGTGTCCAAACTGTGAATTCAAGCATTCTTTTGGTTATTGTCCTTATATTTTGTAGTGGGCTTATTATTTTCACATAGACACATTTTGGAGGCAAGAAAACAAAATTTTTAAGTATCTAGAGGAATCAATATTAGTGTCTGCTGCAAAATGTCCACTACTTCTCTAATCTCCAGGTTTACCCCAGAGATTAATCCAAATACAGTATTTCTCCAAATTCTAGAAATTGAGTCCCTCTGGGCTCTCTAAAATGTATCTGACCTTCTAAGTCTCCAGGGTATTTTATTCTTACAACTTTTCCCTTTTGGGCTTTTCTCTTACAGGTTACCTTTCCTTTTGAGCCTACTTAAATCACTACACAGAAATTCCCTGCTTAATTTCCTTCATGGCATCCAGTCCATGATGCACTGGTGTTTTTTGTACCAGATCAATATACCAATGTCCTCATACAAGAAGCCAATATCAATTTAGTATCTTGGGTAGAGGTATCTTTCCAACCCTATGAGAATATAAACCTATGGGATTAGAAACATTGCCTATTTTGTATACCACTATAACTCCAGCACTTAGGCTAATGTCTAAAAAGGAATAGATGCCTATATATATTTGATGAGTAAATTAGTAACATTTTATGCAAAATAATTCAATATCTCCAGAAGATCTTCATTCATAAAAGCAGTATGATTATTCATGTTCTTCTTCTCTTCCCTTTTTAAAAAATTCACTCCTAAAATCATTTGATGGGGCAGGGCAAGGTAACTGTCCCTATCAGTAGGGGCTGGGATGGGAAAGTCATGGTGGTACAAAAGAAGACATCAGGGGTGCCTGGGTGGCTGAGTGGGTTAAGCCTCTGCCTTCAGCTCAGGTCATGGTCTCAGGGTCCTGGGATCGAGCCCCGCATCGGGCTCTCTGCTCAGTCAGGAGCCTGCTTCTCTCTCTCTGCCTGCTTCTCTGCCTACTTGTGATCTCTCTCTCTGTGTCAAATGAATAAATAAAATCTTTAAAAAAAAAAAGAAGACATCAGAAATCGTGAGCAGAGAGGAAGGTGGCTATACCCAGGTAGTGTATTGTTGTTAGATACAAGGTGTTAGAACTCAAACAAGGCAAGGCTAGTGTCCATGCAAGGGGTGAGCCCACAAAGTGAGCAGAGTAGCAACAGATAGAGACACACCCCAGAGAAGTAAACTAACATTCCAACAGAGAGGTGACCTGGCAGGCAGTATGAGAGCTCAAGCAGAATGTGAAAGGCAATCCCCAGAGGTGAGGGCAGCCCACTATGCAGAGTCAGATTCAGAGTCGCTGAGCTGAGTATTTGTGGGAAGGGGGGGAGCTAATCTTGTGTAGGTTGTCAGAACCCAAGCAGAAAGAGGAGTAGCATGGTTGAGGAATCAGAACCCATGCTAAAAAAGGAATCCATGCCTGGAGGGTGGCCTGGTATAAGGTATTAGAGCACAAGCAAGGTCAGGAGTTTTCCATGTCAGGGTGCATCCTGGCATGCAAAATCAAAGCCTAAGAGGAATGAGGAGCATGTCCATACTGGAGAGTAATATGACTTGGGGTGTGGACTACTGTGCCCAAGGTGGGTCTGGAGGGAAATACATGAAGAAAGAGTCAGCAGAGATAGATGGGCTAGCATGCAGGTGAATAAATAAAATAATTAAAAATATTAAAGGTAACAGATCCAGGTTTCTCACTGTCAGAAAAGGAAGTTACAAATGTGGAAAGGGGAAAATAAAATAAACCATGTGCTGTTGAATTGTTTAATTAAAAGTATCTGTATAAAACTTGTGGTTTTTAATATAGATAGAAAAAGAAGTATCGATGTCAATGTGTTACATATTCCTCAGTCATGTACACCCCAAGAGCCTGGGAGCATTGGTTGCCCAATAAATGGAGCACATCCAACACCTAAACCGTGGCTTCTAAATACCACTGTCCACTAAAAAGAACTAAGGTTCCTTGAAGAAATAGCTGGTTTCAGGTTTAGGGCAAGGTACGTATATGCCTAGAACATATTGTTGTGCCAGGAAGAAAGAAAGTACTTAAAGAAGTTAGGGACATGACAAAAAGACAGAGAAACCAGACCAAAGGGGTACTGCCTAGTCAAATTAGGGAAAAACAGGCATCAAAATAATGACAACAATGGGTAATGCCTCACTGAATAAAATAAGTATTTTTTTAAATGTGTCCATACAGATAAAAACAATAATAAATGACTAGACTGAAAGTTTAATGAGGAACAGGGTATTTATATACATTTAAAGTGCCTTCCCACAATATCCTTATTACCTACAAAGGGGACAAGGCATATGGAAAAGACTGACAGACACCTCCAGAATCAAGAGATCAAAGTTAACATTACTCAGCTGTGGCAACATTTTTCAAGGTATGTTTCCTCAGACAAGGGATACAAAAGCAAAAATAAGCTGTTGGAGCTATACCAAAATAAAAAGGAAACCATCGGGGCACCTGGGTGGCTCAGTGGGTTAAAGCCTCTGCTTTCAGCTCAGGTCATGGTCACAGGGTCCTGGCATTAGGCCCCACATCAGGCTCTCTGCTCGGCAGGGAGCCTGCTTCCTCCTCCTCTCTCTGCCTGCCTCTCTGCCTACTTGTGATCTCTCTCTCTGTCAAATAAATAAATAAAATCTTAAAAAAAAAAAAAAGGGAACCATCAATAAAACAAAAAGATAATCTACTGAATGGGAGAACATATTCACAAATGATATATTAAGTAAAGGGTTTATATCCAAAATATACATAAAGAACATATACACTCAACACCAAAAAGAAGAAAAAACTGATTTAAAAATGGGCAAAGGACCTGAATAGACATTTTTCCAAAGAAGACATATAGATGGCCAACAGATATATGGAAACATACTTAGCATCACTTATTATCAGGGAAATGGAAATCAAAACCACAATGAGATATTGCCTAACACCTGTCAGAATGGCTAAAATCAAAAAGGTAAGATATTAACAAGTATTGGCAAGAACACAGAGAACAAGAAACCTTCATGTACTGCTGGTGGAAATGTAAATGGGAGAACTGGGGAGAACAGTATGGAGTTTCCTTTAAAAATTAAACATAGAAATACCATATGATTCAGTAATGCTACTATTAGGGATTTACCCAAGAAAACAAAACTACTACTTTGAAAAGATATATGCACCACCATAGCATTATTTACAATAGCCACATTGTGGAAGCAACCCAAATCTATCCATAGATGAAAGGATAAAGAAAAAGTGGTATATGTGTACAATGGAATATTACTCAGCGATTAAAAAAAAAAACACAAGATCTTGCCATTTGCAACAACATGGTTTGAAAAACAGAAAAACAGATAGGTATCAACAGTATTCTTGCCAAAGATGTATAGCCTGAGTCTAGTTCTAATGAAAAACCTAAACTAGGAAGCATTCTACTAACAAAACTACTATCCTCAAAAATATCAAGGTCATTAAGGTCGATAAAAGACTGGAGATGCCAGGAGAATAAAAAGACATGGCAATCAAATGTAACCCACGATTCTGATCTGGCTCACTGTACTCTAAAGGACTTTATGGGAACCACTGATTAAATTTGAATGCGGTCTAAGGTTTAGATGATGTTGCAGTTATAATGGCTATAATAACAAATCATCCACTAAATGTATCATTCACTAAATGCACACTAAAATGCTCAGAAGTGATTGGGGAGTCATCAGCTCACTCTTGACTGGTTCAGAAAAAAAAAAAGATACTTATATTGTATGCAAATCTTTTCTGTAAATTTGTGATATTTTCAAAAATAAAAAAATTTATATTTTTAGAAAAGCAATGCAACTTCCTTCAAAAGTTTTATAAGGGACAATGAAGATATACAAACTCCATCTCTGCCCTTTCCCTCTATCCTCTTCAGGGATCAGGCTGACAAACTCACAATAAAATGTGGTTGAGTCATCCAGAAATTCTTTTTCTGCCCTCCTACAGAACTTGTTGTCTTCAGCACACGTCTTTATCTCATACCCTTTAGCATTTATATACAACATAAGTAATATGCATGTTTTCATTGACTAGCTAATGAATTAATCATTGGCATCAATATATGCATTGGAAAATCGAGTTCTTGCATTTGCAGCTGTATGAATACAAAACATAATCCACCAGGACAAAGTTATTTAAAGAAAATAAAAGCCAAATTGTTGAGTAAAGTCTTCAGAGAACCACAAAAAATTGCATTAGACACTTGAGTGCCTTTCTATTTAGGTAAATGTGGTAAAACTAGTTTGCTCTTCAAGATCCCTTTTCCCTTTACTCCTGACTCTTAGGCAGACTTCTTTTCACAGAGCACTTGCCAGCCTGGATTCCTCAATGACCACATGGAGCAGAGCCCTCTACACCCATCACTACTGCATCTTTAAATGAGAAAAAATAAGTTTCTAGCTTTTAAAACAGATTTATTTTCCTCTCTGCCATAGCAACTACTTCCATTACCCAAACCAGTCCATTTACCTACTCTCAGATCTTGTGTGCTGACTACAGCTGATGAATTCCCGGGTTCCCTGGGAGTCAAACATTTAGAAGACAAACTAGCCATTCTCTTGCTAATATTAGCTGCCTCTTAGAGGGTGAAACTTATCTTCATTGTGCTAATGAAATCATTCCTTTTTCTCCATCAAAGGGAGGGAGTGAAAAGAAGGAAAAAAGAACAACCTGCCACAGTTTTGTCACTATCTATCCATCTGTTAATATCTATGTACAAAATCCCATATACTAGGTACAGAAGGTCAATGTGGTGCAGGTAAAAAATTATACACTGAGAATAATTTTATCACTTCAAATATTTCTAGTAAAGGACAGTGAACATAAAAACGGAAGACCTAGGGTGTGTGGCAGCAAGCCGCAGAAGACTTAATCTCATCGAGGAAGGAGGAACGTCTTCTCAGAGAATTTGTCAGCACTCATCCCTCAATACCTCAATATTGTTTCCCTGAATTCAGGTTCTTAAAGATCAGTCTTGGGTGCCTTGGTGGCTCAGATAGTTAAGCATCTGCCTTTGGCTCAGGTCATGATCTCAGGGTCCTGGGATCCAGTCCCGCATATCACATCAGGCTCCCTGCTCCTCCAGGAGCCTGATTCTCCCTCTACCACTGCCCCTGATTGTACTCTTTCACTTTCTCTCAAATAAATAAATAAAATCCTTAAAAAATATATCAGTCTTCCACCCTGTGTGTGATTCTCCCTACAACCTGACAACAAGCCATTTTGTCCCTACTTTCTATTCTTTTCCTTGGTTCAAACCACCTTCAGTTTTCCCGTCCATAAAATGGGGATAGAAATACCTATTCCACAGGTTAAAGATGTAGATATATGGGGAAGCACCTAGCAGAGTAACTGACCCATACTGTGCAAAAAATAGATTGCAATTTTACACCTTCAAGCCAGATTTCTTCACCAGATTTATTCACTGTGATGATCTACTCTAGCTACCAAACATAAATATTTTATTCCTTATCCACTTTGGGAGTTTATGTTGATCTTTTGTCCTATACTTAAAGAAAAATAAATCTCTGAGTATTAAAAATGTGGTTTCCCTGAATCTTACCCTTCTGATTTCAAGGTATGGTTTTTTGGTTTTTGGTTTTTGTTTTAGCTGAACTTGACTACTTCTTTGATTTTCCATGTTAGTGACAAATCTAGATATCCTGGCTCAGGTTAAACTTTTGCCCACCTCTCTGTATACTAGGCCATGACGTCATCAACCCAGGAAGCCACAGTGAAATCACTATCATAACTGTCAACATAATATTAATATTAAAGCTATCTTTTATTAGACTTTTACTATGTATCAGGCATGTTCTGGGTACATAACGCTATTTTCTATCTTCATAAAACCCTAAAATAACTTGAAATATTTATACATTAAAGATGAGTATATGAAGGCTTATAGTAGTTGAATAATTTGACCAGGGTCACATGACTAGTTGGTTCTGGAAGTGGAATTCAACTTGAGGTCTGTTTGCCCCTAACATCTATATTTTCTGCTATTACAAAATATCTATATTTTCTGCTATTAAAAAATATCTTTCGGGACGCCTGGGTGGCTCAGTTGGTTAAGCGGCTGCCTTCGGCTCAGGTCATGATCTCAGCGTTCTGGGATCGAGTCCCGCATCGGGCTCCTTGCTCGGCAGGGAGCCTGCTTATCCCTCTGCTTCTGCCTGCCTCTCTGTCTGCCTGTGCTTGCTCTCACTCTCTCTCTCTCTGATAAATAAAAATAAAATCTTTAAAAAATATATCTTTCTATATGAACTTTCAAAATGTTCTCTAATGTACCTTTCCTCATTGTTACATGTTTCAAGCCATGGTCATGGTGGCATTTGATATACTTATTAAAAATATCAGTTGATCATCAAATATATCTGTACTTCAAAATGCCATGTACCAGAATCCTAAAGTAGAGGTCACCAACATAAAAGTCTAAAATATAGAGACTGAATGAAAATATACCATTTTGGAAATTATAATGTGACATCATGTAAAGAAAGAAGACTTGGATCATTGGAAAACAAGATGAGTAGTAAAAAATGTTGCCTGTGTTATTCCACCACTAACCAGCGTAAAGGATACTTAAAAGGATTAATATCTACTTTCTGGTTGGTTTACCAGGTTACAGACCTAAAAAAGGAAGAGTACATTGTGCTATTTTAATTGATCATACTATCCCTTAAAATTAGTCTGCTTATCACTGCTTTTCTCCCTAGTCTTAATCTATTGTCAGCTGGATTCTCCTATTGAAGAGAGCATGCTGGTCAGTTGAATGAGATTATCTTGGTCTACTTAACAAGGATTGGATCTTCCAATCTGTTTGAGTGAGTAATTTATGAAAGGCACTCTAGAGATAATTCTATTTCTGGGCATAAACAATTGACCTTCTTGTTGAAACATCAGTCTTCTATATTTGGCTTTGTGTCCCCACAAACTGCAACCCCAAAGAATAGGTAAAATGTATTGCTAAAGCTGCAAAGCTGAGGACCAGACCATATCTGAAGAAATTCCACCTGCAACCCATAGCTAGCATCAACCCACCAACTACTGCTCTTCTAGAAGAATGCTGAATTAGATGCACAACTATATTCCACTTAGGGAGGGAGGTTAAGAATATGCTAGGCAACAGGATGTTCCCTAAGGTCTCAATATCTCTCCTAACTGCTTTATTGATTCATTCAATCATCTAAGAACTTTCCCCCAAAACCTTAGAGTTAACTACCTACTAGAAAGTAGTTTTTTACTGGTCCTTAAACTATTTCCTTCTAGCCTTGTCCTTGGTTTATTTGGAAAGGAAAGTTCACTTCTTTGTTTTGATTTTGGCAGTTGTCTCCATAAGCCTTCTAGAACTCTTTATGGTCCTCTTGAGGAAACACTCATGTAACTCTCTTCACAAACTGACTTTATCACTTTGGCCTCTAATAAAATACTTGAGCACACAATGCCCTAACTCACCTAACCCTGAGGAATGGAGTAATTGTATGAATTACTACTCTCCAACTCATTCATGTGGCCAAATTTGCTATAACCTGGACTCAAGGGAGCCAAGTCTTCTAAAAAATAACTCAAGATAATAATCAGAGAAACGTAGCAAGTAGGCACAAAGAAATTCATAAAATACTGCTGCATTTCAAAAAAAATTCCAATAGGACAGACTGTCTAGAGATTATCCTCAGGCAGAAATATTAAAATTACATGATAAATCTAGTTCTCTGACATTCAAAGAAATAATTACTGGACTAGAAATGCAAAAAATTCCTGTTCATTTGTCTTTACCTTTCCAGGTCATCAAACAAACATATTTCTTTAAATTGTGGACTCAAACTTCTTCCTCCTTAAATCATGCCTTAAATAAAATATCCATGTATATTTGAAAAGAGACTATCATTGATTCCTATGCCTACTGTTTATACTACTTCCTTATTTCATCAGCCCACCTGTTAATACAGCCCATCTGTTAGTAATGTATGCTCCTGACATGACAAAATGGGGATGAGGTGAACACAATTAATGAGACGTGATTACCACCCTAAAGACATTTAATATCTATGTTCTCTCTCTCTCTTGAAAATTATAATAAAATCTGGTAGAATCAGAATTTCTGAAATCTAAAATATCTAATATTAATGTTTAGAATATTATTAAATATATCATTTGTAAGGATTTCTATTTTTCAAATTCCCCTTCCTATAATAAGTATTTGACATTAAAATACAATTAAATAAGAACAATTAAAATTGTTCTTTGATGATGCAGAATTCCTTATATCCTTCTTATGTATCAACATAATTCAACAAATATATATTGAACCTTAACTACATAGAAGGCTCAGGAATGGGTGCTAGAAAGCCTACAAAAGTGAGTACATTGTTGCCCTTAAGCACCTCTTATTTGTTTTAAATGTTAGTTCTAACTACATGTAGATATGAGGAATTTCACGGTTTTAGAGATTTCCAAATGACTGAATAACAGATGGCTGGATGTTTATCCTGCTGGCAAAGATAAGGATCCCATTGGAAATAAAAAATTAGAACATTCTGGATTCTTCCTGAATATATTTTGCCCTCTGTCGTGACAGATAATTTTCTGAAAACATTGTAGGCCCTTTTATCCCTAGTCTGCAAATATCTACAGTATAAAGTTCAGCTGTCTTACTATGGCATACAAGGCCTTCACGACCTGTACTTCCCTACATTTTTACTCCAGTTACATCAGTGCAATGGTGATATTAAAAACCAGCAAGGCCTGGGCACCAACCAACAAGAAACAAACAGTAGCCCTGGACGGGGATTTGGAGGCCTCCTGCAGAGTTGAGCAATTACCCTGTGAGTTGTTAGATTTGGAGAAGTTTTAGGAGAAGGAGGTAGGCAGCCAGTTTGTCAGCGAGAGGATCACACATGGGATTTAGAGCAGAGGCAATTTACTAGTCAGATGGAAGTATTCAACATCTTAGCCAACAGTAAAACAGGTGCCAAGAGCTCATTAGCTCTGCTCCAGGTTTTCCTCAATGAGTACCCTTTACTCTTGTCAACCAAACTAGTTAGTATTCCAAAAATGTTTCATAGCTAACTAGCTAACATCCTTTAAATGTTTCATACCCAAGCAGTTAACATTCCTTAAATGTTTCACACTAATAGTTTATATTCCAGAGAAGTTTTGCTGCAATGTATGAAATGTCCTTCCTTCTCACCCTTCACCATCTGTATAAGTAGGTTTCAAGACCCTGTTCAGGCTTCAGAGAGGGGGTAATGCTTAAACACTGTGCCTGAAGGCTCCTTTCTGAACTTTTCTGGTTCCCCTCAGCCAACCCTCCCTCAAACCAGGACATTAAAGATAACCTCTGTACTTCAACCCTAGATTATATGATGGTATCTTGGCATTTATTTGCTTACATGTCTTTCTCCACTAATGGACTGTTAGTTTCTGGAGTAAATCATGGTGTCCTATTAAACTTTATATTTTGGGGGCACCTGAAATATAGGTTAAGTATCTAACTCCCGATTTCAGCTCATGTCATGTTTTAGGGTCCTGGAATTAAGCCCTGCATCAGGCTCCATTCTCAGTGTGGAGTCTGCTTGAGGATTCTCTCTCTCCCTCTGCCCCACCCCTTCTCTCTCTCTTTCTCTCTCAAATAAATAAATCTTTTAAAAAAAGAAACATCATATCCTTTGTTCCTATAAACCCTCACTCACATTCTAGATCCTTATGAAATGGCAGACCAATAAAATCTGAACTTCTTCATTTAAATTTTGACCATTTGCTGAGTAAAGGTAAATTAATCCAGATGCACAGTTTGTTCAATGTTACTAAATCAGTGATTCTCAAACTTTCTGTGTATTCGTTATCTGAATGGTTTAGCAAAGCATAGCTTGCTGCTTGCTACTCCCAGAGTTTCTCCAAGAGTGATTCTCGGGGTGCCTGGGTGGCTCGGTGGGTTAAGCCTATGCATTTGCCTAGGCCATGCATGGTCATGATCTCAGAGTCCTGGGATCGAATCCTGCATTGGGCTCTCGGCTCAGCAGGGAACCTGCTTCCCCCTCTCTCTCTGCCTGCCTGCCTCTCTGCCTACTTGTGATCTCCATCAAACAAATATATAAAATCTCTAAAAACAATAAATAAATAAAAAGAGTGATTCTCAAACTGTGGTTCCCAGACTAAAAGCATTGGAATTATCAGAAACTTATCAGAAATGAAAAATCTTGGATCCCATCCCAAGAGGAATAGTTTCCACAGATTCTTTCTCAACCTTTTCAGTGTAGTTTTTGTCCCTGGTTACTACATTTTTCATACATGAGACCTTCCTTCTCATTAGTATAGCTTAAGTAGATTCAGCCAATAGGGCCATTTTACATGTGTTGCAACTGACAAAGATAAATCTTATAAGGTTGTTGTTTCTGAGAGAGTCTGAGTCCATTAATCACTGAAGGACTTGAATGATAAAATAGTGATAGCCTCTCAATGAACAACAACGAAAATGATCTTAATCTGAATAATAGAGCCTCATACACCCACCTACCCCGGAACAAAAACTTTGGAGAAGATAGCTAAAAGAACATTTGCTGGAATCTTGCCAAAGCATTGGTCCAAACACAGATTTCCCCTGAAATTCAGTGTTAATTCTTCTTATATTAGCTGATGGAACACAGTGATCCTAGATGGTATGTGCCAGGACCAGGAATTCAATCTGAAACCTGCCTATCCACAATCTTTGACCTCTTCTCTATGTGTAGAATATTCTACCATGAAACTTCACAGAGGCCATCAGGAAAGGAACTTTGAGGATGGGACCATTACCTTAAAACCTAGGATATAGGTAACAAAAGTGCCATACTTTATGTCATCAGGATATGGTTTGTTTGTTCTCTAAGCCTCCACAAACGAGATAAATTTATATTTAAACTTATCCTCCTATTCAGTTGAATAATTGGTTGATAACCATTTTATAACAGGACTGTTCAGTCCAAATTGCTAACTCAGTTGTGATACAAATAAAGAAAAGAATGTAATACAATGATTAAGAACAGAGCTTTGGTTTTAGACTAGGTCTGAGTTCAAATCCAAAAATTCACTGGTACAGTTATGCAGAGTCATCTATTTCAATCATTCTACTGACACTGCTCCTAAGTGCTAACTTCTCTAAGAGAGAAACACCAACATCCATAACAATGACACTAAGATGCTTATTCTAGGCCCTACAGTTATCCTCAATCCTAGACCACCAACTATATTGTGAGTATTTTCACTCTCAATATTCTATTGTTGAACTTTTGGTTGATTATGCACCATTATATGGTTGTTTTTTCGTTTTCTGGATCTACCAGAGTCTCCACTTGCCAAGCCCCTTGTAGTTATGAGGGGAAATATGATAGTTCTGTCTAATGGATACATGAGCAAAAATGACACATGTGAATTTTGTACTGAATTGGTGGAAAAAAAAAAACAAAAACCTGCACCATTTTCCAATCTCTCTGTCCACTGCTGTGATCTGGAAGCAACTTTATCTTGCAAGCACAGAGCCACTAGATCAAAGTGGCCTAGATCACTGAGTCACCACATGGAAGGCAGTAGCTGTGGAGAGACACTGAGAACAGAACTGAATGATTTTGGCCAGAATACATTTTTTGTTGCACAAAAATGCTGAGATCTGGGGTCATTTGTTATGTAGTATAAGCTTAACCTATCTTGACAAATAGGATGTCTCAAAATAAATATATCCAATAGTAAACATATGACCTTTTCCAACATCATATTTTCTTCCAATCATACTAAAAGGTGAATTTTTAGTCACTTTTTATTCTTTCTTCTCCTTTAGCCTATGCTCTCTCTGTTTTGCTGTATCCCATCATTTGTATCTTAGAAATATTTCTCAGTTATCATAAACCCCCAGGTCTGGGAATGAAAAAAAAAATTGATTCATACCTTTACCCCGAGATGAGAGACACTTTAATCAATTCAAAAAATTAGGAACCTTAAATCCCTAAGATTTGTTACTTGGCAGCTCACTTTTGACCATTACAAGAATCTCCTTGCCACTTCCAAGACCCTCAACTTCACCTGTCACTAGGACCCCATGGTACTTCCCAGCACTCATGCTTATCTTTCCCCAGTTTCCTCCTACACATCACTCCAGTTATACCCCTGTGACTTTGTTTTGTCTTCTTACCTCCCCAGCTTTCAAACTGAAATCCAAACTCCATTCCTCTCATGAAGTCTCTCCTCATTTTTCCAACCTCAGCAGTGTTCCCTTACTCAGAACTCTTTCCATGAAGAAACAGTACATTACAGTTTAGTGTCTAATACCTCTTTAGTTATTACTTCCAGCTTTTAAAAAGTTGTAGCCATGCTTTTTGCTGCTTCTGAATTTTTATATTTTAATATATATTTTATATTTTAACAATATATTTTAACAATATTTATTTTAGTATATTATTTTTATATATTTATATATTATATTTAATATATAATATATATATTTAATATATTATTTAATATATTTTAACAATATTTAAACAATAAAAAACACAAAGTAAGTATTAACTATTTTTTACCCACTTAAACTCATCAGTAGACTTTCATCTGAGTATCAGTTTCTTCCAGAGAAAGGTGGTAATTTGCAACACATATCCTTCCTTTTCATCACAATATCTCAAACTCTAGAGATTCCACCTGGGAAGTTGACTGAGAACCCAGTGACTTGTTCATGAAAAAAGGAATTGGATCATCAGTGGTATTTTTCTTAAAACCTCACATTCTTAGCAGATGATTAGTGACCTATGGCATTTCTTGGTATTTGCTTTCTTAAATGAGTTCAATTCTTTAATAATTACATATTATCAGACAAACTTTAAAAGTATTGTCAGATTAGGGGGGAGGAGTCAAGATGGCAGAGAAGTAGGAGGCCGAGACGACATCAGGCAGCAGGAGATCAGCTAGATAGCCTATCAAACCATTCCGAACACCTACAAATCCAACAGGAGATCGAAGAGAAGAAAAACAACAATTCTAGGAACAGAAAATCGACCACTTTCTGAAAGGTAGGACCAGCGGAGAAGTGAATCCAACGCGACGGGAAGATAGACCCCAGGGGGAGGGGCCGGCTCCCGGCAAGCGGCGGAGCACAAAATCAGGACTTTTAAAAGTCGGCTCCAGGGAGGGACATCACTCCAGAGGCTAAACTGGGGTGAAGACCTCACGGGGACAACGTGGACTCAGGTCCCACGGGGTCACGGAAGGATCGGGGGTGTCTGAGTGTCGCAGAGCTCACAGGTATTAGAGCAGGGAAGCCGGCTGCGGAGACAGAGCCGAGGTTTCCTAGAGCCGTGGTCTGTGACACGGGCCGGTGCTCTGTGCGAGGGGTCCCCACAAGATCCGGGGAGACTCCGACCCGGGAGAGCTCAGGGATCTACGGGGTTCGGAGACTCCAGGTGGGACTCTGCCAGAGACAGAGACGCTTGGTCACAGGCTGGGTGAGCTCGGAGCGCTCCCAGAAGCCAGTGAGACGGGACTGATGACGCACGATTTTCTCTGAGCGCGGTCTGCGGGCGCAAATGGGGGCTGGGGAGACCGGAGGGATTAAACGCTTTTCTCTGAAGGCGCACTGAAGACTGGGACACCTAGCTCTCGGCTCCTCTGAACCGGAGATTGGGAGGCCGCCATTGTCATTCCCGTCCTCCAGAACTCTACAGAAAGCGAGTTCAGGGAACAAAAGCTCCTGAAAGCAAACCTGAGAGGATTACTTAGCCCGGCCCCTGGTAAGGGCGGTGCAAGTCCGCCTGGGGCAAAGACACCTGAGAATCACTACAACAGGCCCCTCCCCCAGAAGATCAACAAGAAATCCAGCCAAGACCAAGTTCACTTAACAAGGAGAACAGCGGATTCTTATCTGGACAAAATGACAAGGCGGAAAAACTCACCACAAAAAAAAGAGCAGGAGACAGGACCGAAGGCTAGGGACCTAATCAATACAGACATTGGTAATATGTCAGATCTGGAATTCAGGATGACGATTCTCAAGGTTCTAGCCGGGCTCGAAAAAGGCATGGAAGATATTAGAGAAACCCTGTCAGGAGAAATAAAA
>RCUC01165253.1:0-48258 GCA_003697995.1 Taxidea taxus jeffersonii
GAGTCCCACATCGGGCTCCTTGCTCGGCAGGGAGGCTGCTTCTCCCTCTGCCTCTGCCTGCCTCTCTGTCTGCCTGTGCTCGCTCTCTCTCTCTCTAACTAATAAATAAATAAAATCTTAAAAAATTTTTTTAATAAAAATAAATAAATAAATAAAATTTAAAAAGTTAGGGTTGGGCACCTGTGTGGCTCAGTGGGTTAAGCCGCCACCTTCGGCCTCAGGTCGTGATCTCAGGGTCCTGGGATCCAGTCCCACATCAGGCTCTCTGCTCAGCAGGGAGCCTGATTCTTCCCCCCCACCCTGCCTGCCTCTCTGCCTACTTGTGATCTCTCTGTCAAATAAATAAATAAAATCTTAAAAAAAAAGTTAGGGTGAAAAAAGTAAGTTGGAAAGATGTTCCAAAGAGTTGTAACTGCCTTTAGAGTTGCTACAGCAAAAAGTAGAAACCAGCTACAGCAAGGGGGTGAGAATAAAGAAATGGGCAAAAGACAGGCCGAAGGGCCTCATGCATCACAGTGATGGGCTTAGAGTTTGTTCTGCACTCAACAGGGTTTCAAAGTCCCGAGTATCAAGCCTGGGAGAACTGAAGTCTAGATTGTTCTAATAGACATACAAAGTCCTGAGAGGCATCAAGCTGCAGTGTCAAAAGCCTGAGTCAGGGGTGCCTGGGTGGCTCAGTGGGTTAAAGCCTCTGCCTTCAGCTCGGGTCATGATCCCAGGGTTCTGGGATTGAGCCCCCCATCGGGCTGTCTGCTCAGCAGGGAGCCTGCTTCCTCCTCTCTCTCTGCCTGCCTCTCTGCCTACTTGTGATCTCTATCTGTCAAATAAATGAATAAAATCTTTAAAAAAAAAAAAAAAAAGCAAGCCTGAGTCATAGATGTGTCTATTGAGGGACTCCTTCTGTTGCTGAGGCAAAGTTCCTAAAGCCTCCGTTTCTCCACTTACAAAGTGGAGATAAGTAATGCCTACCTTTTGACTACCTTTAAGGTGTCATTGGGAAGGCAAATGACATAATCTTTGCCAAAAACCTTTTAGGACTGCAAAATATGGTCCAAGCATAAGGTATTTACTCATCTGTAAAATGAGGGGGTTGGTCTAGATGGGATCTAATGTTCTTCTAGTTCTAAAGTTCTACAACTCTATTATTATCCTTATTATCTGGCGATCATGCTAAAATTATGGGTTTTATGGATCTGAAACACCCTTTTCTCATCTTGCCAAGAAAACTTAATGTGAGGCTCTTAGGCTGGGAAATACCACTTCCTCAGTGGTTGTTTCCACAGAAACACCAAGAACCATAAAGTTGTGCAGGAATGTGAGCTGTCTGCATTTGAACAGGAAGAGGAAATTGATGTATAAACCAGGAACAGAACCAACCCCCTAAAAAAGAATAGAGTTTCTTTCTGTACATTACACATGGATCTGTAATGTAATCCCCCATCTGAAAACTCTCTACTTTTTAAAATACTGCACATCATACTACCACTGAAATGTGGAATGCTTTAAAAGTGGTTTTAGAATCCTGTGATACGACGTAGAGGTTTAGAACGATGAGGTCTAGAGATTGTTTCATTGCAAAATTGCCCTTCAGCCACAGAGGTTAGTGTTCAGTGACTCTCTGGTGTTTTAGAAAGAAGAGAGGAAAAATAATCGTCTTCCTAGAAATATATCATCAGAAGGGAAGCAGTCATGATCTAATCGCTGTTGACAGTCACATGGAGCTGCCCACGTGCCAGACACTGGTGTGAGCGCTTTACTTGGTTCTTATTTAATCTTCACAAAATCCTTAATAAGGTGGGTGCTCTTACTGGCGCCATTATATAGATGAGAAACTGAGGCTGGGGGAGGCGGAGACTTGCTCTGAGTCTTGCAGCCAGCCAGCGGCGGTAGCTCTGGGATTCAAAGCCACCAAGCCTGGCTCCAGACTTCATCCTTGTCAACACTTATGCTGTTTTGGCTCCAACTCCTTACTCTGAGTTCTTAAAAACAGTTTTTCCAAAGCAAAAGATAACATGATATGTATTGAGGGGCTTTGGGGAAAGGATCTCATTAGTAAGAGAGGCTCTGTGATACTTCATTTACAACAGTTAAAAATGAATAATATGTTGAATATTCTCCTCAGCACATAAAAATGGTCCATGTTTCCCAGAATGGCCAGCCTAAAACATCAGAGGCATCCCGTCTCAGGAAAGGCTCAGACTTTCAAAATGCCTTTTGCTCCTTAAATAAATAGTAGTCTCCTTATCCCAGCTAGCAAGGATTTGGAGAGGAGGCAGGAATTCTCCATCCCAATCTTGGTCTCTGCTTAGTGGGTGATGAAAACATCAATTTTGGGTCTTTCTTTTCATGGTTCAGAGTGGTGAGACCATGGAAAGTGGTGAGACCCTGAGGAAAGGATTCTCTCCCCATCTTCCAAGAAAAACCCTTCAATTAAATATCTTTTTTTCTCATACATTTAAACAGACTCTAAAAATACACTTAGAGAAACCCCAAAAATGACAATAGATTCTCCTTTTCTTTGGTTAACCACAACTGTTTGTGAGACATAAAAGCCTATTGTAGGGAGGGAAATGATCATGAAGCTCAGTAATATTCTACTTCTATTTCTAGAACATAATTACCAAGTAAAGTGATTGAATGGCATGCACTGATTGAGAATTTACTAAGTGCGTTGCTGTATGGGATAGAAGAATAAGGTAGTAAGGTCTTCATAACAGACCTCTGGAAACTCAAAATGGTAAAAACAAAGAAGTAAAAAAAAATTCTATTAAAAATGTGGCAGCAAGGCTGCCTAAGGTTAGGAGAAAATATGAAAGGGATGGAGAATGTGAGGCTGTTCCTCTCTTGCCAAGTCTTTTTGGGGTCTTTTCCTGCTCAGGAAAGAAATAGCTCCCTCAAATTCTCTTCACTTTCTCTCACTCAGAGGACTGTGTGTGGCTCTCTACAGCCTGGGCGGGGAGCTGGGAATGCAAACATAGTCTGGACCCCATTGATGGGCTCTGATTTCAGGCAGGAGTCACACACGTTCTATCACTTTGCTCCTGACCCCACCTGGCCGGTCAAACAAGTGTATGATGACCAGTCATTCACACTCAGGAATGGATAGGCCAATGACAGTTCCTACAAAGGCCATTCACACTAAAAGGCAACTCTATCATGCTTTTGCACTTGAAGGCTGTTTCTTCCAGTTGAAGAAATGGAGTTTCAGATGACACTAAGCCTGATTTGGGAGAAAGAAGGGAAGCCGAGACCACCTCAGTTCTGCTTATCTAATTGGGCCTGAAGGCCCCAGCTCAAATGTCACCTCTTCAGGGAGCCCTTCTGTGACACTGGATCTAATGTTGGTCAGCTGTTAGGTTATGCCACCTTGTTCTACTCATAGCACTTACTTTTACTGTAAATTTTCTTGTTTATTTCACTATTGTGAGTTACCCTGCACTTTTCTTTAAGTCCTAGCAGAGATCTTCTCAGTTTTCTTTTCTACTCTGTCCCCAACACCTGGACACGTTGGCTAGAACATAGATGGTTATCAGAGTATCACTGTTGAGGGAATGAATGAATGAATGACTATGTAAATGAATGTATTTGGCCACCCGATTTAGATCCTCAGGAGTGGTTGAGAGGACATATACAAGAGCTAATATTTGATAAGGGAACCAAGAATACCCAATAAGGTAAGGACAGTCTCCTCAATTAAATAAATTTAGGGAAAACTTGGTAACCACATACAAAAGACTGAAATTGGACACATATTGTATACCACTCACAAAAATTAACTCAAAATGAATTAAAGACCAAATTCATTGGAAGACCCAAAACTGTAGAACTAGAAAAAAAAAAGAAAACACAGGGAAAAAGACCCTTGATGTTGGTCTTGGCAATACTTTTATTGGTATGACACTAAAAGAAGAGGCAAAAGTCAAAAGCAAATATCAACAAGTAGGACTGCCTCAAACTTAAACAACTTCTGTGCAGCAAAATAAAGTCAACAAAATTAAAAAATTAAAAGACAACATGTGGAATGAAAGGAATTATTTGCAAACTACACATCTGTAAGGGATTAATTTCCAAAATATATAAAGAGCTCATACAACTCAATACCAAAAAATCCCAAACAACTTGATTTTTAAAAAATGGACAGGGGAACTGAAAAGACATGTATTGAATCATTACATTGTATCTCTGAAGTTAATATAAGGTCACATGTCAATTACATCTCAATTAAAGAGACATAAATGGCCAACAGGTGTTTAAACAGGTGCTCACTAGTATCACTAATCATCAGGGAAATGCAAATCAAAACAACAACGAGATACTGCCAAACACCTGTTAGAATGGCTATTATCAAAAAGACAAGAAATAATAAGTGTTGGCAAAGATGTGAAGAAAACAAGAACCCTTGTGCACTATTGGTGAGACTATAAATTGGTGCAGCCACTATCGAAAACAGTATAGAGGTGCCGAGTTTCCTCAAAAAATTCAAGACAGAACTCCCATGTGACCCAGCAACCCCAATTCTGAGCATATATTCAAAGGAAATGAAAATGGAATCTTGAAAAAAGATACGTGGACTTGCAGGTTCACTGCAGCATTTTTTCACAAGAGCCAGGATAGGTAAACAACCCAAGTGTCCATCGAGAGATGAATGGATAAAGAAGGTAGGGCATATATATGCCGTGGAATATTATTCAGCTGAGAAAGAAGGAAATCCTGCCATTTACAACAATATGGATGAACCTCAAGGCGTTAGGCTAAGTGAAATGAGGCAGACAGAGTAGGACGAATACTGCAGGATATCACTTACTTGTGTAATCTAAAAAAAGCTAAACTCACAGAAAGAGTAGTGGGGTGGGACGAATGGGGGAATGGAGAGATGTTGGTTCAAAGGTGTAAGTTATAAGATGAGTAAGTTCTGGAGACCTCGTATGGTGATTATTGTTAATAATACTGCATTATATACTTGAGAGTTTATATGAATAGATCTTGTATGTTCTCACCACAAAAAAGAAATGGTAATTATATGACATGGTGGAGGTATTGGCTAATGCTATGGTGATAATCATTTTGCAATATGTAAGTACATCAAATCACCGTGTTGTACCCCTTAAACTTGCCTAAAGTTATGTGTCAATTATATTGCAATAAAGCTTGGGAAAAGCAGGATTGGCAGGGGTTTGGAGATCTGAAGGGTCACAGGCTGGTCTCGGTGCCCCAGGCCAAGGGTAGGCAAACTATAGGCCCGCTGCTTTTTTCAATAAATAAAGTTGTATTGCAGCACAGCCACACCTACATTGTCTACAGTTTATACATTATCTACAGCCACTTTTGAGCTCCAGTGGCAACAGAGATCATATGACAGCCATCTAAAAACATTTACGATTTGGCCCTTTACAAAGTTTGCTGACCCCCACCTAGATCTGCCCTAGGAGAGTTGAACTGAGACAGTTGGATGTCCAATTTGTAAGCTATTGGGGGTGAAGGAGGTAGTGCCTCTTTTTTATTAATTAATCTTTGTTCCCTTTTATTAGTACACACTATTTTTCAGAATACAACTTTAAATAAAAAATGTTATTTACTTAAATTGTTTTAATGTGTAATGCCTATAGACTATTTATTGCATTAATCAAGATAAGCCCGGTAGTGTTGCATTTAACAAACAACCTGAAATCCTAGTAGTAGTTTAAAACAACAACTACTACTACTACTTTTGTTTTAGTTTAAAACAAAATAGTTTAAAACAACCAAGTTCATCTCCCACTCCCACTCCATTTCCCATGGAGGTTGGCAGGGGTTTTTCAATTGTAGTCACTCAAGAACCCAAGGCTGATGGAAGCTCATCTCCACTCTACCTCCATGATTTCCAAGATGGAGGTAGGGATTTTGGGGGGAGGGCGGGGGAGAATATAGTGACTCACACACAGAGTTTTAAGGTTTCTACCTGGAAGTAACACAGGCCACTTGCATTCATATTCCACTGCCCAAAACAAGGCTTATGGCCACATCTCAATTCATCAGGGTGAGGATGCACAGACTTCCCACAGGACCAAGCAGTGAATATTTGTGGGAACTTTAGAAATACCTTCTCTAAGTACTTGAGTTAAGAGGAAAAGTAGTGGGTTGGGATTAGAACCAGAGATTTTAATCCCAGGTAGAATTGGAGCCATAGGAGTTAAAGCAAGAACGAGGGGCCCCTCTCCAGAGTCCCAAGCCGCTGAGGTACCTTGAGAAACCACAGGCTCCAAGCACCATTGTTTAAAGAAAGAAACCATAGGAATTTGACCTGGGCTGCAATATTGTATTAGATATGCTATTAACTTTAACATTCAAAATTCTATTGAGACCAAAATAGTCCAGCAAATAATATCAAAACAATACTCAGGAATTTAGAACTTTTTGAGTTGTGTTATATTTGCCTACAAGTCTTAAGGCTCAAAAAGCCCTTCCCATGTCTAGCTGCAGTGGGAGTGCCCTGCATTCCTTCACACTCTGTGGCAGGCCTCTGGTGCTAAGCGTAAGAAATGCTTGTCTCCCAAAGTTTCCGTATCTGGGGTGGGGAACTGTCTGGCCTGGACTTTCAACATCTTATTCATCTCAATCCTAAGAATCATTGCAAGCTCCAGGAACAAAAAACAAACAACAACAACAACAAAAAAAGTGAGCATATGTGGTGTGGATGGTTCAGGAGACAGAGATCGTGACACAGCTGGGGAAAATCAGTCTTCTGCCCCATGGGATTCCTGGGTTAGAAAAAGTGTACAAGGAGGAATTCTATAGAAAGAGAGTGGAGGGAGATCTTTAGAGGTCTCCCTCAGGCCCAGAACTGAATGTGGTTATGGTCAGCCAGCTGATGGGACTGCCCAGTTGCTGGTGCAAAGCAGAGCATGGGCATTCTAGAATAGTCTGAAGGGGAGAACATCGATCTATTTAGACCATGTTATGTCAGTTATCTGGAAGATAATTATCTTATATTATATATAATATATATATATATTATATATAAGGTATTATTATAATACCTGGAAATTATCTTCACAAAGTGATATTATCACAAAGTGAAATAATCACAAAGTGAAAACTTTGTGTTCAGTGACAAAAAAGCAGAGCCTTTTGATAAGTACTGCCAATGGAGGGAAGGGTTATACCGAAAGAAGAAAAGTGGGCTGTCTTAGTTTACTTGGGCTATCATAAGAAAATACCGGGCATAGACCGGGCAGCTTAAACAACAGACATTTCTTTCCTCATAGTTTTAAAAGCTGGAAGTCCAAGATCCAGGTGTGGGCAGGACTGGTTTCTGCTGAGCCTCCCTCTTCGGCATGCAGATAGTCTGTCTGTCTCTGCATGTGGTTGTCT
The DNA here is from genome assembly GCA_003697995.1 of Taxidea taxus jeffersonii. Taxonomy (NCBI): domain Eukaryota; kingdom Metazoa; phylum Chordata; class Mammalia; order Carnivora; family Mustelidae; genus Taxidea; species Taxidea taxus. Next base: position 7,351 of record RCUC01165253.1, read on the forward strand.
GTCTGTGCATGCTCACCCCCAGTGTTTCTCCATGCCTCCCCATCTTCTCTTATTATAAGGCTAGTAATCCGATTGGATTTGGGCTCACCCTGATGGCCTCATTTTAACTTACCTCTTTAAAGTCCTATCTCCAAAAACAGTCACATTTTGAGGTACTAGGGGTTAGGGTGTCAACATATGAATATAGGGGAGACAAAAGACAGCCCATAACGTGGATTTTTAGCACATATTAGAAAACTAGAAACTCCTCGGCCTGCTCACAACAATGAATATTGAGGATGACTGCCTGAACTTCCTCCCCTTCACATATTTCTCCTCTGGAAACTTCTCCCAACACCGTGTGTGTGACTTTGATGTATTATTCAAAAAATGTGCCAGAAAGTGAGGGTACAAAATGATTCCATAGATAAGCACACAGTGTCACCTACTCCAGGGTTTCCTTTTCAGGAACCTATGCACCTGAATAATTTTTAAAATGCTGCCAATGTGGGACGCCTGGGTGGCTCAGTCGGTTAAGCAGCTGCCTTCGGCTCAGGTCATGATCCTGGCGTCCTGGGATCGAGTCCCACATCGGGCTCCTTGCTTGGCAGGGAGCCTGCTTCTCTCTCTGCCTCTGCCTGCCTCTCTGTCTGCCTGTGCTCACTCTCTCTGACAAATAAATAAATAAAATCTTTAAAAAAATGTTGCCAATGGGATAAAATGTAGGCACAGCACTTTCTATAACTTATGATTATGGAGAGCTGTACAGAGACAGGCACTGAAGATCCCCTGAAGAGGCTTATATTTCCAGAGTATGAGGATATCGTTCTACATTTTATTGAAAATGCCTTAATTTTACCCCTTTTCTTGGATGATAGTTTAGCAAGGTATACAATTCCAAGGTGATTTATTTTCCTTCAGCCCTTTGAATTGTTTCCCTGGATTCTGGATTCTCTTGTTGCTATTGAGAAGACTGGTATCTAATTATTGTTTCTTTTAGGTTAAGGTCTCTCCTTTCCCTCTTGTTCTTTTTATGCTCTTCTGTCTTTAGCTTTCTAAAGTTTCATTATAACGTTTATAGTAATGAATTTATTTTTATTTATCTTGGCTGGGATTTGTTGTATTTTTCCAATCTGAGAAATCATGTCTCTCACCAATTCATGTTTTTCATTTTTGCTTTGTATATTGCTCTTACTTCCCCTCTGTCTATTCTCTCTTTCTGGAACTCTAATTAAATATATTTTCAATATCTATGTCTTCCTCCACATCTCTTAGCCTCAATTTCATAGTTTCCATACTTTTATCTCTCTGTACAGCATAATAAAGTGATTATTCAGTCCTTTCTTCAAATTTATTAATTCACTCTTTAGCTGTAGTTCATCTGTCATTTAATCCACTCTTTGTATTTTAAATTTCAATTATTATACTTTAGATTTCTGGAAATTCTGTTTGGTTGTTTTCAAAACTGCCTATTTATTCTTGATGGTCTTTTATTAGTTTCCTATATCTAAGTTCTCTCTCTTCGTAAATATTTTAAGTATTTCATACTTACTTCTGTATTAGATAATACTATGTTCAAGGTTACTGCAATATAATTCTATCTTTTACTGTTTCTGCTGAGCCCAAGTTATGGTGGCTTAATTTCTCATGTGTTTCTAATTTTTAAAAAAATTTTAAAAGATTTTATTTATTTAGAGAGGGAGAAAGATAGGAGGGGTAGAAGGGGAGGGATGAAGAGAAAGAATCTGAAGCAGACTCCATGAGGAGAGCAGAGCCCCATGAGAGGATCAATCCCATGACCAAGAGATCATGACCTGAGCCAAAACCAAGTTGGACACTGAACTGACTGAGACACCCAGACATCCCTAATTTTTAGTTTTTGGTTCATATAAGTCTCCTCTTCAATGTAGGACCCTTGAAGGGTCTGGGTTAAAGGTACATCCCTCTCTATACCGGGTACTTTGGGGTGTTATGAGCCAGGAATGCTTTTAAGATCATTTTTCTACCTGGGGTGTCCCAGGTGATCTAAGTGGAACAAACACTTAAACTCCAGGAGGATAGGCTTGGAATTATAAATTCTCAGTAAAGACTTGTTCGTTTGTCTCTGTTTTTCATCTCTTTGACCCAGGCCTGAGACAAACACATTACCCTGTTGGTTTTCTTTTTCTGAAAGGATGAATTCTTTCCCTAGCCCAATAATTTTTCTTGAGAGTATAGATGTTTGAGATCTCTAGCTTTTCTCAGGATCTCGGTTCTCATTCCCACAGGACTTGAGTTCCACCATGGAGAACCAAGCTCCCAGGATCAACGATGCCCCCAAAGCAGCCCTATGCTTCAGGGTTTGATGACCTCTCTGGTTTCAACTTTTTTCTTGCATCCTCTGTATCGCATTTACTTTCTTATAAGTTTAACTGGGCTTTTAACAAGTGTTTGGTATTATTACCCAGTGTTTTTATGTGTTCGTAAGGGAACATTCGTCAGAATTTCCAGTTGGCTCTCTTGCTGGAGGGAGAAACACATTCCCAGGCTCTGGAGGCTGGGGCTTCTACAACCTCTGAGGCCTTCTGTTGCATGGGAGGCAGCCGGCTCTTGCTTCAGTTTAGTGGAACACAGAGCCTCCTTTCCTTTGTGTATGCGAGTGAGACTCCAATAATCCATAGAAATATTGTACTCTTTGCCATAAGCAATTGCATTGCAGCAAACAGATCATGGGACTGGAACTCAGAACACGAGGGTCCTAGTTTGGGCCCTGCCACTTAGACAAATCCCTAAAACTCTCTGTAACTTGGTTTTTCAAAAATCTGCAAATAGGATAGCGATTAAAGCCTTACTTGTTGCTTGTAACTGCGAGATAAAATGGGATAAGTGGATATAAAAGTCCTCTGTGGACTCTAGCGAGCGGTATCAATGCAAGCCACTCTTGTCATGCAAGTGCAGAAGCAAGCTCACCTTTGGAAGGAGAACGTGCTGTGTTCTCACGGGTGCTCTTGGGGTGGCATCTGCCGAATGAGGAATCCAGACTCATTTGCAAGGACTAAAAATACGCTTTTTAAAAGTCAACTAGTACATAATGTATAACACCAGTCTCTTCCTTCCACTTATCAACAATGCAATACCAAGAAAAAACAAGGGCTGGAAGAAAACAAAATCTTGAATACAAATTATATATTCTCGCATCTTATGAGTTGAGGTTCTTGAAACATCTGTGCTCATTTAGTCCAATTTATCTCACTCTTTGAGATTCTTCGAACTCTTTTCATAGAACCTAAGATACTCAAGACCAGATTTATTAGAAAAACACCTTCATAACTGTTCCCTGTTGCACATGCCCGTCTATCTCACCTTGACCTGGGAAGCCCTTTGAACATCGCTAAGCTCCCTCTATTGCTACCACATCCTTCCTCTATTAGTTGCTTGTCTTTTGGAAAGAGCAGTGACATTCTGTGGATGGCAGCAGGTCCTCTCACCTTCACTCCTACTGTCTATCTGCCTCCAAAATTTCCAACCCCCAGAGGGTTTGTTCTTTCCTCCAATGTTTTAAAGCTTTGCTACTCAGTCGGCCTGGTTCCTCGGATCAGCAGCATCACTGGGAACTTGCTAGAAATGCAGAATCTCAAGGCTTTCTTCAGACCTACTGAATCAGAATCTGCTTTTTCGAAGAGATCTCAGGGATTCACATGCCCTTTAAAGCTTGAAAAGCACCGTTTTTAATGTCATCATCCTGAAAGAACACTTTAAATCAGTAATTTGATAGCTTATTGTATAGACGAGTCACTTGGGACGTTCCTTAAACATGCAGATTTTCTGACCCACCTACTGGTGATACTGAGTCATTATTTCTGAGCATGAATTCATAAACCACACTTTGAGAAAAACACTTTTAAACAAAATATAGTGTCTGCACTACGCTCTACATAAAGGGGAGGTGTTTTTAGCATGTTAGGGCAATTATCTTTGACACACTTGTCCAGGTGTTTAAGTCCAGCAAACTTTATCTTTTTTTTTTTTTCCTTTCAGAACGCCCTTGAAAGATTTTAAACCAGACTCCTCCAAGTCAAATCTCTTCCTCAGGTCTTCCTGAGGCCAAATGTAGCCATCCAATTCCTCCTGCCTAACGTGTGTCTTAACCTCTGCCTCCAGTTACATGCACTTCGTGGACATTAGATACCTGACAAAGGAGCAAATGGACCCCCTCTTGATAGAGCCCTTCTGCCTAGACTCTGATGGGCAGGGATATCACACTTTTCTCTCTGTACATACTAAAGAAGAGGGAGAAAGACAATGGTATTTAAAAACATGAAGAAACCCCCCCCTTTTAAAAATGATTTTATTTATTTATTTAACAGAGAGATAGAGGGGGCAGGGGGACACAAGAAGGGGGAGTGGGAGAGGGAGAAGCAGGCTCCCCACTGAGCAGGAGCCCAATGAAGGGCTCAATTCCAGGACCCTGGGATCATGACCCAAGCTGAAGGCAGGCTCTTAATGACTGAACCACCCAGGTGCCCTGTGAAGAAACCCTTTTTAAAATAGCTATTTTATTAGATCCCTGTCACTTGATTTTCTGCTATCTCCCTGCAGCCAGACTGTGCCCCCAAACTGTCTAAGCTGAGCATTCAGGTTGGGTTCAAGTTCCATCCCTGGTGTTTTCTTACTTTGTGACCTTGGGCAAGTTTCTTAAACTTTCCTAATCTATTTCCTCATCTCTAAATGGAAATGAGTACCTACCCCACGAGATTGTTGTCAGAATCTTCGGAGTTAATGCTTCTTTGGCTCTACATTTTCTTCAAAATAAGCACTGATAAATTTTAACCCATTACAAAAGATGCTTTGGCAGAGATGGCTAGATGCCGACCCTATGGCAGCCTGGTAGTTTGGTGGTTCCCAATGAACTGTGATTCCTGGCATTTATGATTTTGTGTAGTTCCTTCCCACTTTGACTCTGGACTTGGCCATGTGATCAGCTTTGGCTAATGGTACAACAGCAAGCATAGTGTAAGTGTAGGCCTTGTACATTGAGGCTCATCTTCTTGGACACTCCTTGGAATGAAGCCACTAGTCCATGAGGAAGCCCAAGGAACCCTGAGAAGAACGGAGGTGTCATCCATTCCCTATCTGAACTCTAGCCAGGGACCAACACTAACTACTTGTTGAAGGAATGAGGCCATGTTATGCCTTTTGGCCATCCTGGTACCCCAGTGAATACCATATATCCCTATCACCTGGTCAACCCACAGAATCACAAGAAATAATAAATTAAATTATATTGTTGTTTTAAGATGCTAAGTTTTGAGGTTCTTTGTTTTACATCAATAGATAGATGCAATATCTATTCTTTCCATTTTTTTAAATCAGTAAAACCCCAATTTTATTTGGTGTACAATGCACCCAGCTAAAAATCTATATTTCCTTCCCTTCCTTTCAGATGATGGTGACCATGTGACACAGTTTGGCCAATAAAATTGAGATGTTGGGGTGGCTTTCAGAAAATCTCCCTAAAGAGTAGACCCTACCAGTTGTCTACTCTTCCCCTTCTTTCTGCCTGAACATAGAATGGATGGTATAAGTGGGCAAGCTGTCTTCTAATGAGGGAAAACCTAGAGAATCACAAAGACCTCAGACATGACCACCTTGAGTCACTGATCTAAAAGCAAGCGACTTTTCAAAATACGAGGGAAACAAGCCCTCATTGTGTTAAAGCCACCGTTATCTGGTAATAGGCACTGTTATCATTGGAACAGGCAGCTGATCCTGACACCAGCTGTGTTTCAGTCGCATTATTTATTAGCATGGAAGCCACATAGCAGTCAATGTTAACCCAGGCTGCATGTTATACTAGGAATCTCGGGTAGGGATGGGTCACTTATATTTTGGTTCCACTAACACACTGCTCCCTAATATTTCAGCAGAATAAAAAGGCTCACATTTCCAAGGGTACTTCTTACCGGGCAATATGGCTTGGCAGAACCACAGGATAGCATAAAAATACTAGAAAGCAACATGAACTCATCTTCTGTCTTCTTTTGGTGACTCTTTGTCCTTGTATGTTTATAGACCATCTCTCCAAATAGGTTGGAAGCTCCTTGAAGGTTGAAAACACCTCATATAAATTTTCATACAAAATTTTCATATAAGACTTAGCAAATAGTACCATAGGAATGTTTAAACTATATGTGATGACATTGAAAAATTTCTTTTCTTTTTTTTTTAAGATTATTTATTTATTTATTTGTCAGAGAGAGAGAGCAAGCGAGAGCAAGCACAGGCAGACAGAGAGGCAGGCAGAGCAGAGGGAGAAGCAGGCTCCCTGCCGAGCAAGGAGCCCGATGTGGGACTCGATCCCAGGACGCTGGGATCATGACCTGAACCGAAGGCAGCCGCTTAACCAACTGAGCCACCCAGGCGTCCCCCAAATTTTTTTTATCCTAAGGACTTTGTTTGACAGAGAGAGAGAGAGAGAGAGCAAGTACACAAGCAGGGGGAGCAGCAGAGGGAGAGATAGAAACAGGCTCTCCGCTGAGCAGGGAACCTGTTGTGGGGCTTGATCCCAGGACCCCGGGGTCATGATCTGAGCCGCAGGCAGATGCTTAACCCACTGAGCCACCCAGGCGCCCTGGTGATGACAGTTTTAATAATGGTTGAATTGATTTTGATATACACCACTATTTTATTTTTCTTTGGGTTCAAAGAATCTCATATGCTTCTTTACATTAGTAATAATTATCGATATTATTTATTTAGCTCTTACTCTGTGCTAGGAACTGCTGTATATGCTTCATGTATATTACTTATTTCATTTCCAAGATAACTCAAGAGGCTGGTACTAACATTACACCCAGTTGGCAGATGAAGAAACTGAGGCCAAGACAGATTAAGTGACCTGCTCCAAATTGTACTACTTGGAAGTGGAGAAGTCAGGGTTCCAGCCCACCGCCTGACAGAGTATTTCTTCTTTGTTTCTGTTTTAAAAAATTCTTTCAATTTGCATTTTTACCCCATGTTTAAGAACCAAGAGAAAATAAAAGAGAGGTCAGTCATGATTGCTGCCCAGAAGTTGCAATGGTTTCTGGCTGGAGAAGCCTATTCTCTAGGTCATGCTGGGAGGACTCCTGCCCTCCTAGAGCTCCTCTGTTCTCGTCGGTTCTTCTGCAGGACTGACCTCACACGCTCCGCTCTAAAATTTCAACAAGGTGCCTCTCTAACCTCGAATCATTCCCACTCCTCTGAATCAAGCATCCGAGTTAGAATGCCCAGACTTGGAGCAGAAGGCAGGGCAGTCAAGGAGGGAGAATCAGGATGAGAAGAAACACACTGAATGTTCTCATAATTTATATTTCTTAATATGAGCGAGTTATGTTAGATGTGAATGGAGAGTCCTCTTAAGGTCACCATTTAAATAAAAATGTTTTAAAATACTTCCCAGAAGCCCACAAAGCAAATATGAGACCCACTCAGACCTCCACCTCCTTCTCTTTGTCCATGACCCTTTGGTCTTTCGGTGGCAAATTTCCCAGACTAATTCAGTGCCAACTTAGTCTTCTGGTTCTCTCAAATGGCCTCCAAAGTTTCCTTCCTTTTTACATAATTCTAAAGAAGAAACTCTCCTCTGGGTGGCCAACAGTGACCTCGATATCCTTAACACCAGAACCCTGCTGTCCTCCCGTCTATTGGTCTATTATTGTGAAACCAATTTGTTTTCTTGGCATTTGTGCTCTGACGGTTCTAGGAATCCAAGGGAGGAAGTCACCACGGCCTTTTCCCTGCTTTTACTGGCTTCTGTGGATTCTGTAGACCTTCCTTGTCCTACTTCATTTCTTTTGAGGGAGTATTTACACTGTGATCTTTCTGGCTCCCCAATTCCATCCTTTTCCTCTCTTCTGGCATATCACAGAAGAGTCCAAAACATTTTCATGGTCTGAATCTTCTTGTTCTGAAACTCAAACAGGAAGTCTAGAACAATACATTATAGGGCTGTCTGAAAAAAGAAGGCAAAGGAAGAATGATAACTTTACCTTAGAAGAACCTCCATCCTGAATGCGAGAAACCTGCTTAAGGCGCATATTTGGATAGTGGAGGAATTTGTATCGAGGCAAAACAAACAAAGGATTTGTGGAATTTTGTTAAATATCTTCACAGTACTGTAGTCATATATCTTAAGCATTAACAGTCTGCTGTGGAAAATGAATCTTAAAAATTGTGTTCACTTGCATAGTTGGAAGACTGATCTTGAGAACAACAAGCCATCTACTTCATCATGTCATCTACCAAGGATTTTAAAGAGAACAAACACAAATGCAAAAGTGAAAATGAATAACAGAAGCTAAGTGGCCGCAACGCCTTTGAAAAACACGAGCAAGAAGCTGTAACAGATGCCAAATAACTCATCAGTGAAAGTAGTACCCAGATTTATTATGAGTGCACCATTCAGATAAGGAAGGAACATGAGTTAAAATGTCCCATTGGCAGATGTTGATCTCAATGAACGCGACAAAAATCTTGGAGCTCAGGTTTAATGCCGTAACAGAAAACAAGTGTCCCAGGCCAAGAAAAACAGTGGCTTGGTTTAGAATTACTCTGTCAAGAAATCCTTCTGGAGCATTGACTTTTGCAAGGCCCATTGCAAGAGCTATCCCACCCACTTCACCTAACCTCATTTTTGGATAATGCTAAACCAAGAACGGGGTGCTCCAGACATGACTGTGACAGTCAGTAAAGCCTGGCCCTACGTTATGATAACCTAGGGAGAGAGTAGAAAATACCAATGCCTGGGGATGCCCGGGTGGCCCAGTCAGTTAAGCATCCCACCTGGTTTGGGCTCAGGTGGTGATCTCAGGGTTGTGAGATGGAACCCTGCATGGCTCCCTGCTCAGCACAGTCTGCTCTCTCCTCCCTCTGCCTCTCCCATTGTGCTCTCTCTCTCTCTCTATCTCTCTCACTCGCTCTCTCAATAAATCTTAAAAAAAAAAAAAAAACACCCAAAAAACAACAACACAATGCCTGGGTCCCACACCAGGCCACTTTAATCTGTATCCTAGGGTATGGGGCCCAGGCAAGTGGTGATTTTTTTTTTTTAAGAGAGGTAATTCTAACAGGTTGCCAAAGTTACAACCCACTGCCAAGAAAGGAAGAAAACATGCACCCGGCAAACCCATGGATTTACATCCTGTATTATTGCTTGTGCCTGTGGAACTTCATGCACACTTTTTCTCTTAGTCTTCTTTTAACTAAGTAACTGCCTTCTCAATGTTCTTGAATTCCTCATGATGCCCTCCTCCACTGCTTTAATGGGAGAGCATTTTCTGGAATTTCTGACGTGCACAGAAGAACAACCAACTTGTTGGCATGAATGGCTATTTGGATTATCTTAAAAGGTTTCTTCTCAGAAAGGAGAGACCACCAAGATTGAGCTTTTGGTGCCTGTTGCCTGTTCTAAAGTTGATCTTGCTTGGGTTCCAGTCCTCTTCTCCACGACTCTGCCAGAATTGGGGGAAGTCACGAGATCAATACATTAACTGGTCTATAAATTGATGTGGCTTGAAGGCAATACGGAGTAGTGGTTAGGGGGACCACTCTGGATCTGGGCATCCCAAACTATGATTCTTGGTGCCACTTTTCTGGCTCTGTGATTTGGGCAAGTTACTGGATATGTGTGAAACTCAGTTTCCACATCTATAAAAATAGAATAATATTCCATCCAAGTATTAAGAAAAACCTTGCATCTGTTAAATTCTTGATCTATAGTAGGTCTTTATTTAGCAGGCAGTATTGCACAGCAGTCAAGAGTGAAAGCTCTAGAGCCAGACTGCCCTAATTTGAAACTCAACACTGTCACTAGCTGTGGGACTTTAGGCAAGTTACTTTATCTCTCTGTGCACCTGTTCCCTTAAGTGCCCAGAAGGGATAATCCTGGGACTTACAGGATTGATATAACCACAGAGGCCAAGGACAGGCAGCCCTAAGATGAGGCACTTTGGTGTAAAGATTATCATTATTATTTTTAAAATATTTTATTTATTTATTTGACAGACAGAGATCACAAGTAGGCAGAGAGAGGAAGGGAAGCGGGCTCCTTGCTGAGCAGAGAGCCCTATGTGGGTCTCGATCCCAGGACCCTGGGACCATGACCTGAGCCGAAGGCAGAGGCCTTAACCCACTGAGCCACCCGGCGCCCCGGTGTAAAGATTATTTTGAATCAAAAGCAGTAAAAACCCAGCAGATTCAGGAAAAACTCTTTACCTCCTCCTCAACTGCCTGGCTGTACCAGGAAGACAGCTATTAGCAGAAATTCCTCTTTAGCTAAGAAATCTATCTGCATAAGAGGGCAACCTTGTTTTCAAAATGTCGCCTCTCACGCTCCTTCTAGTGGTCTTCCTCTCTTTTGTGTCTTCAGACTCCTACCCCTCTCCTTGGCTCATGGAAGCCTTGTGTTATCTGGCTGTCTTGGAATTTCATGTCTGCGTGACCAAAACTAAATGTGATTTTCTCCTGTTAACCTGTCTCATGTCAATTTGATTCTTAGACTGGCTAGGAGGACTTTGAAGGGCAGAGAAAATTCTTTCTCCCCAACATAAAGATTAAATGACCTAACATGAGGGTGGCCTACCATCTCAGTTTGCTCAGGACAATGCCAGTTTATGCTTTTTGTCTTTGTATCCTGGCTGGTTTGGAATTTTCCTGCCCCCTTTCATCTGAAAAGTGTCAAAAGTGGGGGTACCTGGGTGATTCAGTTGTTAAGCATCTGGCTTTGGCTCAGGACATGATCCCAAGGGTCCTGGGATTGAGCCCGGCATAGGGCTCCCTGATTAGCGGGAAGCCTGCTTCTCCCTCTCTCACTCCCCCTGTTTGTGTTCCCCCTCTTGCTGAGTCTCTCTCTGTCAAATAAATAAATAAAATCCAAAAAAAAAAGGTGTCAAAAGTATCCCAGATTGAATAATTATGTGGCCACCATAGTTCTGTGAATATCACTTAGAAAAATACGTTGTATGGAGTAGATGTTAAATGTGTCTTAGATGCTAACTTTAAACCCTTTAGTGGTTTTATCCAACAGAAATATAATACAAGAGTAATTTTTAACTTTCTAGTTAACCACATTTTAAAAAGTAAAACAAAGGGCACCTGGCTGGCTCAGTTGGTGGAGTGTGTGACTTGATCTCAGAGTTGTGAGTTCAAGCCCCACTTTGGGTATGAAGATTGCTTAAAAATAAAATCTTTAAAAAAAGTAAAAAGAAATGAGTGAAATTAGTGTTAATATATTTATCCTAATACATCCAAACTATTAACATTTCAATATGTAATTAATATAAAAATTATTAGTGAGATACTTCTGTTCTCCATCTTACATCTTGAAATCTGGTATATATTTTATACGTATGGCACATCTCAATTTGGACTAATGACATTTCAAGTGCTCAGTGTTTCTAGTCTACTTTATTACTATGGTCTTATTAAGTTATTAAGATGCTATATAAAAGTTGTTTTATTAATTTCTCCCACATCGCCATTTCCTATTTGGAAACGTCCCAAAGAAAATACAAAAAGTGGTTTTTCTATGAATATTTTTTTTTCTGTAGATCATCTTCTCCAACATTCTGATTGTGTTTTTGTTCCACTCTCTGGACTGGAGCCAATATCGGCACATTCCTGTAAATCACGCTGCTTCTAACGAGACCCAGAAGTGCAGTCAGAATCTGACCAAAAGCCAAGTAAAGCAAAGGGTTACTTTTTGGCTCTGGTGTGATACCTACCTCTATTTCCTCTATTAGGAACAGTTTCTTATTACTGCAACTAGTCTTAGCCCTGGTTCCCCAGACTTAAGAAGTTCCTCATGTGGGGAGGGACAAAAAAGATAAGGGATGGAGCAGCAAGAAAGAAGGGATATGATACTTTTTAATTTCAAAAATGAAAATTTGGGGGACGCCTGGGTGGCTCGGTTGGTTGAGCGGCTGCCTTCGGCTCAGGTCATGATCCCAGCGTCCTGGGATCGAGTCCCACATCGGGCTCCTTGCTCGGCGGGGAGCCTGCTTCTCCCTCTGCCTCTGTCTGCCTGTGCTCGCTCTCTCTCTCTCTAACTAATAAATAAATAAAATCTTAAAAAAAAATGAAAATTTGGCTCTAGCAATCAATCAATTCCTTTCAATGGGTCTTGCTAAATCCTGGATGGCAGGATTTTTACAATCTTGTAGGTATGAGAAGATTGACCTGCTAGAACAATTACAGAAGGATGCTTTGCCATAGAATGTAAAGACAATACTGTTGGCGATGGCTCCTTAGATTAAGAGAATGGGTTTAGGATGTTAAAGCTGAAAAAAATCTCAGAGGCCATGTAGTTCAACGCTGTTTCTTACTGATTGGGAAAATGGGACCAGGAGAGGTTCAGACACTTGGTGAAGTTCAAATCCAAGTTAATATAAGAGGGAGCAGGAAACATGGTCGCTTTGCTCTTATTTCTTTGTTTTTATTTGATGGTAGTTCACCTATTAAAATACAACATGCTGTTCCTCCCAAGAATGGTTTTAACAACTCTCTTTGCAGTTTAGATGATCATTTTATTCTTGCTGCCTTCTCTCAGACCTTTTTACCTGGACGTAGTCTCTGTTAAAGGGTGTGTTCAATGTATCCTGAATGAGTTAACATTTCTAAAAGGCCTCGGGAAAAAGCAAACCAAACCAATGGAAAGACTGTGTTCAGTCCTGTAGCTGACCATCAAGTCCTCTGGCAGGTGGCACAACTTCATGTGAAGGAGATGTTTGAGTTTCACGGGAAGAGGGATCTGGAAAAGAATCTTGGCATATCAGCCTAACTATAAGAGTCCTTCCCTCCACAGCAACCCCATACCCAGAGTTGGACTTGCTGATGTCTAAGGGTGGATTATAAATTAAGGAGAATAAGCACATAAGCTACCACCAGGAGCCACAGAGCTGACGCAGGCAGGTAAGTTTCCAGGTAAGTGGCTGGGACAGGGCACGGTGGTGGTGTAATAGAAAAAAAAAAAAAAAAAAAGAATTATTGTTTAATGTTGCTTGATACTAAATTCCTCCAACTAGTCAGGTGTTCCTAAAAATATGTACATGTTCACTTTCAAAGGTGGCCTGGTGTACCCTGTACCTGCTTGTAGACTGTCCCTGCTTGGAGACTGAGCTGCAGAACAGAAAACGCACAAGTGGCCGTATTTGCTCCCCCTCAGTGTCACACCATTAATATGAACTACAGTGAAAAACTGTGTGGTAGAAATGGCCAGCATCAAACAAACAAGAAGTTTGGCAGCTCACATTTCTTTTTAGAGTCTTATTTTATTCCAGAGGCATAAAGGACAGGAAGAGGAGTGTCTGCTTTGCTCGAAATGGGCTATTCATCACTTTTCAAAAGAATCTGATGTATGATTTAGGAAAGACCATGCTACGGTTCCTTCACAATTCACAGTTACACAGCTTTTGCTCCCTGTTTGAGAATTTACCTGTTAAAGTTAAGACAGGTTGTTCCCTTGGGGAGGGGGGAGACCAATTCTAACGAGGAGACCGTCAAGATGCAGCCAAGACCTTAGACACTCAACTGTTAGGGCGAATTTCACTTCCGTTGGAATTGATTTTTTTTTTTTTTAAAGTTCAACTGACTTACTGTGGATCCCACCAAAAAAGACTCATGTCATTTATTCTAGAAAGCTTCCTGCCCTGGGTAAGGATGCGGAGCTAACCCGGAGAAGGAAGGGGCTTTGGTGAGTAAGGACTTTCTAAGCCAGAGCTGGTTAGCCTGAGGAGAATGAATCGAAAAGCCGTCCCCAATTAAAGGAGTGGGTTGGAAATTTTGAAATCCTTGGAATCACAGGAGGAGTCCATTAAGATTCAAAGGCCGGTTTTAGCGGGCTGGAGAGGAGGGAGACGCCGCGGGGAGGGTGAGGCCTTCCCTCCCCGCATCCCAGACGCGACTTCGGGGGCGTCCCGCATCCGCGCCTCTCGGTCCCGCGGCAGATTTCTCCCAACTCCTGAGCCGAGCCCCGCTTCTCGCGGGCACTTCCTCTGCCACCTGATGAGTGCTAGCGGTCCGTCCCACCGACCGTCCACTCGGTCCCGAGAAGGCGCGGATGCTGCTTTACTTTCTGTTCAGTAATTCCGGAAAACACAACCCATTCGGCTGTGGTGAAGAAGGCGCCCGATCAGTGATTTTTTAAAACACGCCGACGACCACAAACGGCTTTGGAAGTTGACCAGAAGGGAACAGTCTTCGGGATCGCACCGGTCCTAGGCCCTGGGGTCGGCTGGGGTCAGAGCACCGGCGCTGCCCACGACCTCAGGTGCGAGGGTGATGGAGCACAGCCGCGGGGGAAGGTCCCCGAGCCCCGGCAACTAGGAGTCGGCCAGGAACGCCCGAGGCGTGCGGGCGCAGGGGCGGCGGCGGCCGCCAGCACCTCCCGCAGGTCCCGGCCGGGCCGCGGGGCCGGGTCACCTGACTCGCGGAATTTGGGGCCGCGCGGGGTGGAAGGGGAGGGGGGAGGCGAGCACCTCCCTCCTCGCTCCGGCGGGATCCAGGTCGGCGGGGGCCGGCGCCGGGCGGCCACGTGGTGGTGCTGCCGCTGCCCCCGCCCCGCCGGCCCAGCCCGGGAGCCGCGGCGCCCACTGACCCCCGCAGCGGGGGGAGGAGGAGGGACCGAGGCGCAGGAAGCCGAGCAGGAAGCGAGCCCGGCGGCCGCGTTTTCCTGGGGAAGCGGCGGGCGGAGTGGCGCAGCCCGCGGGTCCCCGGAGCCTCCGCCTCGATGGGGTGAGTGCGCGGCGCGGAGAGTCGGGGAGGCTCCCGGGAGCGGGGTCCCGGCTCGCCGCCCCGCCTTTGTGTCTGGGGCGCGGGCGAGGGGCGGCGCGCCGCGCGCTGGAGCGGCTTAGCGGGCTGGCAGCGAGGGTCCCGCCACCGCTCCCTCGTCTGCCGCCGGCCGCCGACTGTCTGCGGAGGGCGGGGACGTGTGGGGACCCGAGTCAGAGGGAAGACCCGGCCAAGTTGGGAGCGGGCTTTTCTCCAGCCGGCCCCCCGCCACTCGCGGGCCGGCAGCGGCAGGGCGCCGGGCAGGGGCGGCGGAGGGAGCGCGGGCGGGAATGAATGGCCAGCCCCGGCCGGGCGTCCTGGGGGGCGCGGAGTCGGCGCCGGGTCCTACCTGCCTGGCCCGCCCCGCGCCGCCCCCTTCCCGGCGCCGCGCTTTTGGGCTCGAGCCGCCTCCGCGCCGAACTTGGAGGAGCTGGGGAGGGAGGCGCAAGCGGGAGACTCCGGGTGGCTCCGGCGACCGAGGGTCTGCTATTGTTCCTCTTCTGACTCTGGGGAGCTCTTCGGCGGGCCCGGGGGTGCGGGCCTGCTAGTGCCCCTCGCTCTGCGTGTCCTTTTCCCCGCCGCAGCTTCGAGGAGGGAGGGGAGGCGGGATGCTGGAGTGGGGCCGACTCGGGGCAGCTGGGACTTCGGGAGAGGGGAGCCCGCCCGCCATCTACCCCAGCCTCTGCCCAGGTGGGTGGGCATCCTCTCTAACCCACCTTCCCTTAGGGGAGGTTGTGGCCGTGCTTTAGTTTCTGCAGTTTTTAGGGTTCGCCTGCTGCCCCCTGGTACACGCTCACCTTTGCGTTTGGACCTCACACTCCCCTTTTGTGGAGGGGGCCCTCAAAGCCCAGGGAGGCAGCCGACTGACTGGACAGATGGAGACCAGTGTGAAAGGGAGGAGTTACAAGTGGCCTCCCAGGGGCTGGGGCCTGGGCTATAGGTCCTGGCTGGCGCTGCTCCAAGGACCCCGGGTCCGCGCAACTTTATTTCCAGCTGTCAGGGCGTATCTGGGGTTCAGGGCGCCCACCACGACCAGTGGGTTCTCGCGGCCGCAGGCGCACAGGTGATTTGCTTGGGTCTCCGTTTTCCTTCTGGGAGAGGAGAATACCAAGCTGGCTGGGATAGGGAACCGTTGCCAGTTCTCTAGAGAACGTGATCTCAAAACTGTAAGGGCCTGACGGGGAGGAGCTGGTTTGTCCATCAGTCGGGCTCAGCAGAAGCTCATCTTAGAGAGGAGAGCCTCACCTTGTGGTTTGAAGCAAGTTGGAGAAGAGCTGGTGTATCACAGGGAGGCTGGGTTTTGATTGTTCAGGCCTCCACCTGTTCACAGGTGTGGCTGGAAGTTTTATTGCTGATGGATGTAATCTGATCGTCTGTTCTTAATGATGCCTAACCGGTGTCTTTATTTTCCCCTTGGGCTTTTGTAAGAGCATAGACTTTAATGTGAGGAAGTTTATCCAGTTCTTATGATTTTTAACCAGTGCTTGTGCAACACGAATTGGGAGAGGTGGTCCTGTGCTGGGGGATCCAGGGTTTTTTCATCTCCCTTTACTTAAAAATGTTTCACAATTTTTTTTTTTCCAATTTTATACCTCTATTTGATAATCAGCGATTAGTTCTCACCCACCTTAACTGTCTATAGATTTTTGGAAGTGGTGACAGGTACACAGGTAACCAATGTGTACAGCTTGTTTGGTGAATCTCCATCCACGTATCGTTTTTCCGGACAACCACACAGGGATGCGGTATGGGATATTCCTTATTCCTTTGGCCCAGGCAACTTTGTTGAGCTTGGGGTCCATGCGCACATCTGGAGTTCCCATCTCCTTCATGGCAGATTTCCAGATCTCATTGCGTGCCCTAGGGGCACCCCTCTTGAAGCGGACTCCATGGATGCACTTGTGAATGTCAATGCTGTATTCTTTGGCAGAGATGATGGCAGAATGGCTCTTCTTGCCACTCTTGTTTGAGGGAGTCATTCTACCAGGCCCTTGTTGGAAAGGCTTCATTAATTTATTGTAGCATTTACATGCCTTAGACTTGTTTTATGGCTTTTGGGGGGGGGGTTATAACCCTATTGTGAAAAATCTTATTACTATTTGTGAAATTGAATAGAGTGAGTGGATGCTGGGCCATGGAGACTCCGTGGGGGCATGATAGTGCCCCTGACATTGAGGTGCTGTCTCCAAAATCCTCTTCGAGGCAGGTATGCCTTGCATCACCCCCATTTTACAGGTGGAGAAACTGAGGTTAAGGAAACGTGGCTTGCAGTTAATGGAATATGATGGAGGAAATTTGTCTCTCTTCCTTTTCCCTTTCAGAATAAAAATAAACATGAAATATTTCACACATGCATAATAGACACTACTTGTGTTTAAGTTGCTAATCTTAAAAAAAAAAGTTGCTAATAGCTCCATATTTGCTTCATATCTCCCTTAATAAAAGTAAACTGCAACTGAAATTTTTTTTCCATCCCTCCTCCTCTTCCTCCGTTCCCAGGTGACCTCTAAAGTGAAGTTAGTGCACAGTTTCCAAAAATGTTTTGATACTTTGGTATATTCTCTATCCATAAGCAATATCTGTGAGCTTGTGTATTTCATATTCTAAGTAAAAGGCATAATTCTCTCTATATATATACTGCTTCCTTTTTTTAATTTGTCACTGTTTTGAGGCACATGTAACTCTTAATTTGTTTTGGGGCTACAGAGAATTCCAGTGTATGAATAAATCCTAGTATATGAATTCCTTTGCCAAGAGAAAATTAGAGGATTTCCAATTTTTCACTGTTATACTTTTTCTGCTAAGGACATTCGAGGCAGTTGATCTGTTTTCCGTTTTTAAAAATTTTATTTATTTATTTTTTAGGGTAACAATGCTATTACAAACATCAGAGACCTGTTTGTTCTACACCTATCCCATTCATTGCTGGCAGGTGGGGTCTGGGTATGCGGTGTTTATTGTTTCATTCCTCAACAAAAATGTAGGGTATACTAGGGTCTCTCTTGCTTACCTGTTGAATGAAAAAAGTGCATCTGATCCTTTTTTTTTTATTAAGCTCTAAGAGTGTTGGTCGGATTATTCTGTTTTGTTTTCACAATTTATATCTTCTTACATAAGAAAAGTGCCTCTTAATGATAAAGGTGAAGCATGAGGTGAACTGTGATGCTGAGTTTGGGATACTTGTGCCCAAGTGTTTTCTCAGGCATCACTAGCTGCATAACCTCGGATCACCCACTCAACCCTCTCTTCCTCATTTCGTCAAGCTTGGCGACATTAGTTAGAGCAGAGACATGCCTTTGTAGAAGCTTACTCGGAGAGTTTATGAAATGTGTTGACATTTTGCCCCCAGTTGTAACCCCTTAATTTGGAAGCAATTTAAGGCATTTAAACACTTTGGCTTCCTCATTATCTCTTCAAGTTGCCAGGCACATTCTTGCCTCAGCCCTTGTAGGGGGACCACTCTCCCCCTAGATCATCTCCGCGGCTGTGTCCCTCAGTTCCCCTGGGCTTTACCCAAGTGTCTGTCCCATTCAGCTACCCCTTCTAGCACACCCCGCACCTCTTCTGTTTTTTTCCCCCCTCCGTGGCACTTAACATCTTCTAGCTCCCTGTATGTTTTGATCTGTATAGTCTCCTTAGTAGAATAGAAACTCAGCCAAAACAAGAACTCTGTCTCTCTTGTTCATTGCCGTAGTCCTCCTGCCTAAGGCCATGTTGACAAATAGGAGGTACTCAGATGTACGAATGAATGAATATAATGCTCTTGAATATAATGCTCTTCGTGTGTTTTTCTACTTAGAAATTCCCTTTCAGTACATTTTGGGAAGTCCTCCATGGTGCGGGTGGCCCCACAGCTGTAAGGGAGTCCCCCCAAGAGGTCGTATTTACAGGTGCCCTCAGAATAAGAGACAGAACATCTTATAAATAAAACACTCTATTTAAATGTGATTTATCCTACAAAGTACTTGTCCATTTTTCCTGCCAACACTTGCCGCCACCTGAATTCAGAAGATACCATAAGTAACACGATGCTTGGAAGCATACCCATCTTTCCTCTTCTCGATAACTTTGCTTTCCAACATTTTAAGTGTGGAAGACTGTCTGCATTCCACACGGCATCTGCCCAGAAAGCCCCACAGTGGTCTCAAGTAATGCCAACCACACTGAATTTCTAGGACTAGAGAGCATACTTCTCTGATCTGTTTGCAGGGGATATACTCATCTTTGCTGACTGTACATTCATAGTGAGGTCTTTTTGGGGTGGCCGGGTGGGGTGGGAAGTTGATCTTAATCTGAAGATCAGAAGCAACCAGTATATAGCAGGGTCCCTAGGAATATTTAAAAAATTGTCGCGTCGTAAAATCCTTAACTACTGTTACTAAAAACATTCACTGTTCTAGTGTCATGTGTTATTTTGCCAGAAGCCAACTGAGTTTTCTGTACCTTGCATGATGAATATAGGAGCTGACAAAACAAAGCTAAATATATCAAAGGCCTCTCGGGTGTATTTTAAGTGGGTGGATAGGGAAAAGGAGTCTAGGTTCCTTTTCCCTATGAAATATATGGGTATATGATACTGATTGTATCCTTTAAAAAAAATCACTGGTGCATAAAAGTACAACAATGTGTCCTTTGTAATAAAATAATATTGAAAGAAATCAGTTTATTTTGGACCCAGAGAGGGTTAAACTTCAAGCTGAAAACTGTAAGCTTACAATTATTTATTGTCAAGATGCTACATGATTTATCTTCTTGGTTTATCACTTATGAACTGAAAACTACAGATGGTTTAATGAAAGAGAAGGTTTGTTCATCAGCCATCAGTTTCTCAACTCCAGCCATCTACAGTGAACAGAAAAGTAGTTTCTGACATCAGACTCATTGATGGGTATCAGTACATTTAGTATTTTATTTTTTTAACATTAATATGAGAGCACACCTATGTGAGTGCAGGGGGGTGGGGCAGGGAGGAGCAGAGGGAGAGAGAAAACCAAGCAGACTCCACACCAAAGGCAGGGGCCAGGTGGGGCTGGATCTCAAGCCCTTGAGATCTGAGCAGAAGCCAAGTCCACCCTTTAGTCAGTATTTTATTCATTTTTATTTTTTTAAAGATTTTATTTATTTATTCATGAGAGACAGAGAGAAAGAGAGAGAGGTAGAGAGGCAGGGTGGGGGGGGAGCAGGCTCCCCGCTGAGCAGAGAGCCCGATGTAGGGCTCCATCCCAGGGCCCTGAGACCATGACCTGAGCCAAAGGCAGAGGCTTAACCCACTGAGCCATCCAGGAGCCCTCTTTAGTCAGTATTTTAATAAGCAACTTTACAGACTTAACTATGTTTCAAAACAAATTCTTCTATTTGAAGGAGGGAAGTCTGCTTTATTCTTCAACTTTGTGTTCCATGTGTCCAGTAGAGCATCTGTACATAGGAAGTGATTAACATTTATCGAATTACACACACACGCACACACACACGGGTCCTAAAGCTTCCCCTGGAGGTCTTCAGATATTTAGCTGTCCCAGTCTAGAATTTAATGATCCAAAGGCAGAGGAGAGGCGTGGAGATAGTTAGCAAAATGCAGGTTGAAGTTCAGAAGACGTAGGTCTCCTCTTTCCCCTGGTAAAGACATTTCACCTCTCTAAGGCTTAGTTATCTCCCCTTCAGATGAGTCTGCACGTTGTGTTTTGACTGCTTCTCCAGCAGGGTATGGGTGGCGGGTCACCTGGTCTAACCGGACCTGCTATCTGGTTCAGTTTCTTCTGTAGGAAATGGTGTTGACTGGGTATACAGTGACCTGCTATATAAATACCACGACGATTGGTCACCCCTGGGCAAGGGGAAGCCTTTGGAGTTGCTCATGATTTGTTCATCTCTCCTTCTAATGATCAGAATCTGATTGTGAGAAAAGCTGCTTGTGGCACAAGAAGGTCACTTGTACAGTGGGTGAAAACACATTTTTTCTTTTTTTTCCTTAAATCGACACTTCGTGCACACAAAAGTTTATTACCAAGTAACCTAACAAAAGCAATTCATCCTCTATTGTATCCATTTCCCTCACAATCATTTATTTACCTTTTTATACTGCAACTCAGCTTTTCTTATCCCTGTTAGGTATTGTGATTGGCAAGGAACAAAGTCAGGCTTCTCTTTGCTTTTTTCTTTTATGGTTTCTAGATGAATTCAATTTAATCCAGAATGTTTTGTTTTTTTCTTTTTAAAGTGCTAAGTGACAAAAAAAAAAAAAAAAAAAGAAAGAAAGAAATGAGCCACAGCAGCAATCTACTAGACTCTGTTCACTACATCGGTCCAGTTCTTTTTGCTGGCTGCAGTGATAGAAACTCAGCCAGAAAAAGGAACTCTGGCAGAGCTCACTGGTGAGGAATACAAGGCTGAGCGGCTTCCTTTCGCTCTAGGGCAGCACAGAGTAAAGTATTTTCCTCCAAGAGGAGTCCATTTTGCAATGGCCAGGGAAGGCCATTTAGCAGTGATTTCTAAATGTTTTTGAATCAAAGGTGGACACCTGCAAAACTGACAACAGGTTTTGGACCGTTTTTCCTAGGGAGAAATTTGCTCATATACAATGATGCTATACATTCATAGTCTTTGTCAGTTTCAAGAGCATAGAACTCCCTGTGTTAAGCCCATTTACGAACCTCTTTGGACTCTCCAGATTAAAAGCCCAATATCTATTGAAAAGACTCAGAAGTCTACGGCCATACCACCCTGAACGCGCCCGATCTCGTCTGATCTCAGAAGCTAAGCAGGGTCGGGCCTGGTTAGTACTTGGATGGGAAAAGACTTAAGAAAATCTTATCAAATGTATGCCGTTTACCTTTAATAGCCATGTCTTAAGCATGAGCAGTACAATTACTAGGGGTCTGTTTTCTGTCACGTGTCACCATCCCCATATCTGATAACCCGTCCTACATGAGTGAAAAGAATTATACCCTCAGTTGGAAAACCAATCTCTGCCGACCTGCTGACATATCACTGACCAGTTTTAGGAACTGTTTCTACTGGATGCAACAGAATGGCGTTCAGAAGCCCTGCGGGGATGGGTAGTCGGACTATTTCACAGAGATCTGATGAATTCTGAGGATGGGTCTTGAGTTTCTCACTCCAAGGACAACCTGTTTCTTGGTCTAGGGTTGAGCCTCCACTGTCTTCTGATTTCCTGTGGCAATAATTTCTTTCCTGGCTATTGTAGTGGGGAATGAAGACGTCCTGGGGCCCTGCCTAACAATTCTCCTAAGCTCCCAGGATAAATCTAGGGTCTGTCTGGTGGAGGAAATCTTCCCAGCATGCTCTGTTCTGCTCATCTTGGCCTCCCAGCCTGATCGGGCTGCCTCTAAGAAACCGGACGGAGACAGGGCCACATTTCCTAGTTGGGAAGCTGACCCTCAGCTGGAAGCCTGCTCTTCCAGAGAAAATTCTTCCATGGGAGGTAGCAGACGCTGGAAGGAGGTCCTGCCATCGTTAGCCATGCACAGGGAGCTCCTTCAGTCACTGTCCACCTGAGGTGAAATCCTTAGTTTCTTCAGTCAGAAATTGGGCCCAAAGGGATACGTACCTGCCTGTAACCGGGCAAGTGATGCACTGAAGCAATTAAACCAGTCTGTTCAATTGAATTGAGCACCTTCTGTGCTCTGCACTGTGCTCCTAGGTTGTCTGCTTGTGGAGGTCCAGGCTGGTCTTGCTCATTGTCCCATTTCCTGTGCACAATCCCTGTTGATGGCAAGAGTGTTGGAAGATCCATAGGTGAATGGTGATAACCTGCCGTTGTGGAGCTTACAGTCTGAACCAGGCTAACACATTCGCATTCCACTATAGTAGGAGGCAGAGTGTTAGTGGTGGGGGAACTCATGTTACAGCTGTATGGAGGCCTAGGGAAGAGAAATGACCCCTTAGAAAGTAACACAGTAAGAGGCAGAGCCAGATAAATCTTCATTCTGGCTGCTCGTGGCACAGAGCTTCTAAACATCCTCTTCTGTCTTTCTCCGATGTAGACCATGACCTTGGGAGTCCTCTTTGTAGCGAATTCTGGTTTTCTGGTTGATATCTGTGAAGAAGACTGGTATAGATTTGGATAAGCTGGGTTCTCCAACCAGTGGGGAATCCCAGATCAGACAGATGGCACTGAGCAGGGACATGAAGGTCAGAAGGGACCAGAACCCAGGCCCTTAGCATACTGCTGAGTGAGAATCCCATGAACAAATATTTGTCAGGCTTTTTCAGTCAGTCAGTGTCTGTGCTGAGTCTCTTAGTTGGATAAGACTGCTCATGTAATTGGACCATCTCCTCCTATGAAAGTTGACACATTGGCGATGGATTGTTTTTCAAAAATGAGAGCGCTAACTGGCCATGGATGATCATGACCTGTAGTCATTTCATGGCTTGTCGTGGTCTCTTCCCAGCCACCCAGAGGATGCGGGAACTCGTGGGGCAAAGGCTCATGGACAGTGGAGTTCTCCCCGCCACCCTGCCCCCAGCAAAAAGGCAGCCCAAATTAAAATACAGGCCAGGGTCCTGAGGTCCTGCATGAGCCACCTTGGGTGGTGGCGAGTAGCTTACCGTTCTCTCCAGTCAGATTTTCTTTCAGGCCCACCCAGTCCACATTCATCATGGGAGCAAGTTGCTTCCAGTGCTCTCGGAACCTTCTTGGATCTTTGTTTTTGAAGATTTAGATTTGGGGTGAGGGCAAGGAGCTGTATCCTCTTTCTCCCCTGATTAAAAAAGTTTCACATTTCTTTCCTAGGAGCTTTTTTTTAAGTTGGAAAAACTATTTAAAATAGAGGCAGAGAAACTATAACCAATCCCCATATACCTTTTGGGATTTCCTAGGACATCTTTTAAAGGAAAAACTCATTTCTGCTGCTAACATCCTAGAGACATCCATTCAGCAATCTTGACCACATCCTCCCTAATTAGGTTCTTTCTGTGCTGTGCTACTTTACACCATGTTTGGTGTGCCATTTGTTTACTTTTTCTATCCCTTTCCTCCAGAGCCTCCGGAAGCCAGAAAGAGAGATCTCCTCAAAATGACTCCTATCCCTGCCTGTCTCCCGGCCCATCTGTTGACGGCTGTGTTACTGTTTATGTCTTGTTTGGCGACAAGCTTGCTTTCTTCCTCTTCTTTAAACAACCCCTGATTATTTTAAGTGCATACCCCTTGGAACAAAGCGCATTTGATTCCCATTACATGGCAAGTGGGTGTTTATATCTAAGGTGGCAGAGGGAGACAGAGCAGACTGCTCAGCCTATTCTGGCGATATCGGCATCAGGCTGGGGCGGCAGCCTGCTGGTGGCCCTGGCTGCTCCTGGCTTTGGCTTTCAGAAGAAATAGCACCTGTACTCCCTGCCTCCTTCCTGGCTGGCTGGCTGATGGGTTGTAGGATTCCGCTATTATTATGATATTGGTGCTTTTAATTTTGAAGAATTGCCATATTTCATTTCTGTATAGCTTGGCAAGAGCTGTTATACAGGATATTAGAATAATTTCTTAAGGAGCAGAAATGACCTAATCCTAGGGAAGCATCTAAGTATCTAGAAGTTCTGCTTTTCCAGATTGTTGCCAAAACAGGGAAACCTCCACCCAAGGCTGTAGCTGACCAGCTCAGTTGAGTATAAAAATAGCCACTTGGCTGGTCTGTAATCATTTTTACATTTTGTCTGTTACTGACTTGGTGTCTTTAGGAAAGCTGTATGGAAAAGGACTTTTTTGACTGGTGAGTTCCTTAAGTGTACTTGTCACGCGTAGGCTCTGCAAATGAAAAGGACAAAGAAATAAAAATGCTACCCTCCCCTGGAATGAGGCAGGGGTGTGTGCGTGAGGGCCAACAGCCAGAAGAATGCCTTTTTCAAGGCAGTCCATTCAGACTTCTTAGAAGGAGCTTTGCGAGTGCCAGCAGCAGATCCCAGAACTGTTCCATCTTTAAAGGCAACTAAATTTTTAAGTAGTAAAAGGGTTGTTTGTTGGCTCAACTTTTTTTAAATTTTTATTTATTTATTTATTTTTAAAGATTTTTTAAAAAATTTATTTATTTGTTAGAGAGAGAGAGAGAGTGAGCACAGGCAGACAGAGAGGCAGGCAGAGGCAGAGGGAGAAGCAGGCTCCCTGCCGAGCAAGGAGCCCGATGTGGGACTCGATCCCAGGACGCTGGGATCATGACCTGAGCCGAAGGCAGCCGCTTAACCAACTGAGCCACCCAGGCGTCCCTCAACTTTTTTTTTAATTGTTACTTTTACTAGTGTTGCATTTAATATGCAGCCCAGTGTCTTGGGCTCAGAAGCGGAGTTTTGGGCTCAGAAGCGGAGTTGAAATCCAGCCTCCGTTTATAAATTGTGCCATTTTAGCCAAATAAACTTTCTGGGCTGCAGTTTCCTAATCTGGAAACCGGCAATAATGACAATGGCATCTAATTCCTAAGGGGTAGAAACATTAAATGAGAAAAGACTCATTCATAATGAAATAGTAAAAAAAAAAAAAAAAAATTTTTTTTGCCAAGTGAAAAAATTTTGCAAAGTCATCATTTAAGTAAAAGAGAGTTCTTGTGGCTGTTACTCTGCCTCCTAGGGTTAGCATGTTCCTTATCCGCCTGCCTTTAAAGAACTGCTGAGACTAACCAGTAGGATTATAAGGGCCCTTGTAACCCACAGCAGTGAAGAGGGGTTGCCCTGTCACAGAGACACACCTGCCTGGCATCTTTTGTTTCGTTTACAGTGTGTCCCTGTATCCTCACCCCTTCATCTAGCCCTTCTAGTATTACATCACCAGGTAATGTGGACAAGATGAAGGTATTTTTCCTTTTGTAGTGACCGGTCTTATTCCCAGTTGCATTAACAAGATCCTCAATCTCGGGGTGCCTGGGCGGCTCAGTTGGTTAAGCAAATGCCTTTGGCTCAGGCCATGATCCCCCAGGGTCTTGGGATCGAACCCCATGTCAGGGTCCCTGCTCGGCTGGGGGTCTGCTTCTCCCTCTCAGTCTGTCGCTCCCACTGCTTGTGTTCTCCTTCTCTCTTGTTCTGTCAAATAAAATCTTCAAAAACAACAACAACAAAAACCCCCAAGTTCTTCAGTCTCTCGAGACAACTTGTCTGGTGTCCATCCTAATCCAGGTACAGAGCAGTAAAACTGTGGTTCCAGTGAAGATGGTGGCCCTCGGAAAGAAATGATGAGCAAGTTAAATCCCCTGAGAAATGCTCTGCAAAAGTGTCCAGCTGTCACTAGAGAAAAATCTAGACCTCTCTTCTGGACGTTGGAGCCGAGTACTCGTTGAGTCTGCCTAGAGGTCCATCAGTCTCGAGTGACATGACACTGTTGGTTCACCCTTCCTTCTGCTCGTGGCAGAATGAGTCTTTTTAAGTCACAGCTTGGAGTATTTACTAGATCTGAGTTGGAGATTTTATGAAATTAAGTGCACGTTAAGCATGATGACGTGGTAACATACATTTTCTGCTTCATTTCCCGCCTGCCTTCTTCGTAGGACAGCAAGGTGCTGTCTGAGTGCTGAGTGCTTGCTGTCATCACAGCCTTCGAGGGAAGACCTCAGTCCTCATGGCCTGATAGCAGTAGGAGCAAGCCACAGAGACAAGCCACACAGGCCACCTTCAGCTTTCTCACGGCAAAAGAAACAAATGAAATGAATTGTAATGAAGTACTTGATTTTATCCCGTGTATCCAGAACATTCTCCATGTGTATTCGGTGTAAAACTTCTTAATGATAGAGTCGACATTCTCTTTTCAGAGTAAATCTTCGAAGTCCGTTGTGTTTTCCACTTAGCCAATACACCAGTTGGCACTAGGCTCATTTCAGGGGCTCAGTAGCCACCTGGGTTGGATGGCACTGATCGAAACAATATGTCCTTTTGTGGTCCCTCTGACCCTAGCACCACCTGACCCCAGGGATGCCCTCAGGAAACACACTGAAGCTTCCCTGTGTCTTTACCCAGTTACCTGGGATTTTGTCCTTAGCTTCTAGCATTTCTTCAGAGAAACAGAATAGCTTTATCAAAAACTGATTACACGTGGACATTTGTGTTTTGGGTTGACCAATCTGTATCTCTCTGCTTTTGTGTAAGGGCATTGATCTGCATAAACCTTTCTTTCTTTCTTTTTTTTCCCCCTCTCTTGTAGGTGGGTTTGGGTATGAGCCACATCTCTCCATCCCTATGTCCTTGGCCTATAATTGCTTTTCAGGGCCCATGAGCAAGTAAGACAGTATAGGTTTCTTATTTTTCTCCTTAAATTGCAAGTTCTTGCACAACCATGACATTTTCAGTCTGTAAACCTTCCTAGCATCATGTACAAGGTATGTGGATGTGTGGGGCATGGGGGGACATGTTTAATCCTTGTTCCTTTTCATGGAAGCATTCCCATCTTCCATGTTAATGCTGTTTGTTTCTTATCCCTAAACACAGAAAGTGGTTGGGAATTGAAAGATAAAAGGTCCAGGGTATTGCACTCAGCCTTCACTAGGCAGGTGGTGCTTGCCCCCCCGAACCCCCCCGCCCCATATGGCACAGGCATGGAGCGGGCCAGGGCTGCTGATGAAAAAAAATTGCAAGGGCTTTTCCATGTGCCCTTGCTGGGTGGCAAAGTGTGGCAGATCCAGGCCGGCACAGCCCCTGGGGTAGGGTGCCTCCATCTAGCCACTGTGTTTGGCTTCACTCGCGGGTGTCTTGTTTAGAATACATTAGGGTGAGTGACAGCATATTTGCGTGCCAGATCTTAAGTATTCAAGGATTAACTGCCTGGGGGATTATCTTTGGGCCTTGAGGCCTCCTGGTCCAGCTGAGCCCCAGCCCTGCACCCCTTACCCCAGGACAGCTTCCCCATTATCTGCTCCTCTCTCCTTGTTGCCCCTGTCCTGAAGGTTTTCTTTTTCATCCTTAGCCTCAGTGTGGTGAGCAGCTTCCTTGTCTCCCTCCCAGGTCCACCCTCAGTTCTGTGGAGCCAGGTCCCCTGGGGAGCATAGAGGGTAAGGTCCACCTCGTCGGCAACGTGGGGTCCCTCGTGGACCCAGCTGGTACAGTGGCTTTTTATTTCATGAGGGTTTTAAAATAGTTTTAATGCTATGCATTCGCAGGGCAGGGTGATTCTTCCCATTGTGGGCACGTTCCTATAGGAGGGTCAAAGGGCAGCATGCTCTCAGAATGGGAATAGCCTGGAAGACCCACACTGGGCTGGCTGCAGAGGTCTTCTGGGAGTGACTGCTATGGCAGAGGTGAAGAGTGGAGGGGGAGGGCATGGGGTAGGGGTGGGTGGGGGCCTGCTGCCTGAGGCAGAGCAGAGCAGGGAGCAGCTGACGGCCAAATGAATGATAAAAATGCTCTTCTTTACTGAGGGGCTCGAGGGGGAACACATCGTAGGTCATCTGTTGTGTTCAGCCCTTCTTTAGGTCCCTGAAGTGAATTTAGCTCCTGATTTCAGAAATGACCTGATCAGATAGAGGTACAGGTCACCAGAGGCCATTGAAGTTCTAGGTCCCCTTTGACTGGGACATCTGGGATAACAGCCTGAGCAAGATCCAGGAGTTGAGAAGGATTTGTCTGTACTCTTAGGTGGCAAGTGACGGACACCCAGCTTGGGCTAGAAGGGGAGTGTCTTGGCTCATGGGACCCCAGATCCTGTGCTTAAAGGGGACAGCCACTGCCAGACCTCAGGGATCACTGGAATCAGGGAGCCTCCTTGATTCTTTTTCTCCCTTCCCTTCCTCCTTCCTCTTCTTTCCCTCCCCTTCCCCCTTCATCTTCCCTCATCCTGAAAATCCTGGGGCAGGTTCTCCCATTAGCCTTGCTGAAGACCCATCCCCATCACTCAGAGGACAGCTATGGCCAGAATATAGCCTGGCCGAAGGGACAGTATTTCTGCCGAAGTGGGGTGCGCTTCTCAGAAGAAGGTTGGGCACTGAGGATTGTAGGCCCATTGCAGCACGCAAGGTGGCACCATTATGTCAAAGGAATGAAGAGCCCTGCCTTCAAGTGAGCAGACACCCCCTCTCTGTTGGACGAGAGATGAGGAACATGCTTTTTGGTGCAAAATGTTGTTGTTGTTGTTTTTTTAATCAAAAGCACAGGGATGGGACCTGTGGGCAGAAAGAGCTGCTGAAGCATGGGATTTTGAATGCATGATGTTGTAGCAGTGTTCACACATGACAGTTGGGGCAGCAGAAATAATTCTATGCTCTCCATCTACCCTCTATTCCTGCTCCGAGGCCCCTAGAGTTCACAGAATCTATATTCTGAGAAGTATTTGAGGCACTGGATATAAGGGGTATAGAAATTCGGCTGGCTAAACAGAGCCATTGTGATCACTGTAATGACATTTTCAGCATTCCAGAATGTGGAGAGTCTGAGTCCTCCCCATTTTGAAACCAATGCAACAGGCGGTAAGCCAATGTTTGACAAGTAAGTCTTTCTAGAGTAAAAACACAAATTAAATATAACCATGGATGGAAGCTACCCTCTCAATTCCTCTAAGGACATTTTTCACTCTTTAAGTTTACAGATGGCCCTCCTTCTCACTTTTTGTATTTGACATTTAAAAGACCGCATGAGTGTATTTCATAAAATTTACCAGTTTTAGCCACAGTTTAATCATTTTTGGAATCGTATAGTTGTACAATCATTACCACAATCCAGTTTGAAACCACTTCTCTCCCCGCCAGTGAGATCCCTCATGCCCATTGGCAACCTCTGTTCCCCCTTGCAGACAATCCCTAAGCTACTTGGTCTCTATAAAGTTGCCTTTTTTAGACCTTGTGCTACAAATAGAATCTTACAACACGTGATCTTTTATGTGTGACCTTCCCTTAGCACAAGGGTTTTGAGTTTCATCCGTGTTGCAAGGCGTGCGGATGTTTCGTTCCTTTTTAGCACTGGCTAGCATTCTATCCTGTTGGAAGGCCACATTTTGTTTACCTAGCTGGTGGTTCTTTCAGTATTGCCACCTCTTCCCAAGCACGAATATCGCTGCTGTCACCATTGGTGTACAACTTTGTGTGGACATATGTTTTCATTTCTTTTGGCGAGATCAAGGGGAGCAGAATTGCTGGGTTGTGTGATAACTTTATATTTAACTTCATAAGAAACAGCCAAACTGCTTGCCACAGTGACTTTTGGCCTTCCACGTTTTCTATTTTTACCAGTACCATTTGAGGACTGGGCCTGTATTTTTAAACTTGATCGGTTCTTTTTGGGTTTCCAGATGGGTGAAGCTCAAGGAATGGACTGGAAGGAAGAAGCTAAGGTGCGTAACATGTGTGCCTTACCGCTCCGGGTTGATGATTAGCTATGTGCCGCGCAGCCTTTTCTCTGGAAAGATGAACACAGTTGTATGTTTAGATGGTGCTGTTGACATCAACACCAAAGATTTAGGAACATGGGAAAGAAAGGGCATTTGAGAGATCTAAAAATAATCTCAACATGAAGGATAATCCCATGGAGTCTCTTTGCCCTAGCATGATTTTTGTATTCCAGAGGTAGTTGGTCTTGACTCAGCCTGTGCTTTTTAAATTGGGTGGATTTAGGGCTTGAGGTAACTTTGGGACTTCCTTGGGTGGGCTTCCCACAGCATGTGAGTAGCAGATTTGACCAGCTGGACAGTCATGTCGCCAGAGTCCTGGCCGGCTTTGCCTTGGCGCCACTGGCCTGATTTATTCACGCACCTAGATTGGTTCCAGTCGATGGCAGGTGTGATTTTTAAATAAGAATGATGTATTTGTGTCTCCAGAGAAATGTCATCCTCTGGATATAGGCAAGTTGTGACTACATTGAGGGAGATTAATGCTCTCAAGAGAGTTTTACCACATGACTATGACGATACAGTATCCGAATGACATTTACAATTTTAAAAGAATGTGGTCATTTATTTTCTTGGGAAAAAGTGAGATATTAATGCATTTTAGAAAGGATTCACTGCCAAAATGAAACTATTGCTTATGTCTTTTTTCCCCCTAAACTTTTCTCTTTCTTATCATCTGGGTACTCTTTTAACAAGCCTGCACCCTCGTTCATAAAAAAGATAACATCTATAAAAGTACCCAGCCCATATTTAAAGCCAGGAAGAATTTGCGTGTTTTATGCATTCCTTTATTTATTGGTAAGTATCTGGTTTGTTGAATAAATATGCCTCCTAAGATGTAATCCTTTTTTTTTTTTTAAAGATTTTTGTTTATTTATTTGACAGAGATCACAAGTAGGGAGAGAGGCAGGAAGAAAGAGAGAGGGGGAAGCAGACTCCTCACTGAGCAGAGAGCCCAACATGGGGCTTGATCCCAGGACCCTGGGATCAGGGCCTGAGCCGAAGGCAGAGGCTTTAATCCACTGCGCCACCCAGACGCCCCATCCTAAGATGTAATCCTAAAGCAGCTTTCTTTACTATCTCACTCTAAATTTTATTCTTTAAAGGTAATATATCCCTTGCCTCTGGATGAAATCTAGGACTTTAATTTAAAAAAAGTTCTGCAATTTCAACTGCAAAGTACCTTTTTAAAAAAGAAATTGAGGTATAATTGACTTACGTAATATTGGTTTCAGGTGTGCGGTGTAATGATTCGGTATTTGTATACATTGCAGAATGGTCCCCACCGTAAGAAGATCTCTCTCCTCACTTTCTCCTGGCGTCTTGCTGTCAGGCCTTGTGTAACTCCCAGGGTTAGGGTGGTGAACTGGGGGTGAGAGGGGTGGGCTTGGTGGGGGGAGATCCTCCCCAGTCTCCACACACTCTGACCCTTTCTGTTACCAGTTTTTGAGCGAAATCCTTTGAAAATCTGCATCTGGTCCCGGCCGCTTACTTTGGAGGGAAATCTCTTCTATATCTTCATGTTTCCATTTTAGTGCTGAGTGTCCATTCATTCATTGACCATTGACTTGTTCAGCCGTTGTCAACTTGAGTGTTGACTGTGGAGAGTCTTGTTGAAGTTGGAGTTGAAGGTTGCACCAATTTAGGATGGACTTTTTCCTTATTGAGCGGCTCTTTGACTGAAAGTGGTAGAATCTCAGACCAAGTAACAGAATGGGGCTGGGGGAGGGGACTGTTGGTTTGGGAGGATCCTTGGCCTGCCCCTTAGGCTCTCCTATGAGGCTGATAAAATCTCTATCCTGAGAACTTGCCCCAGGAAGTTCCATCTGATGGTCCTTGTTCTCAGTTGACTGTCACATTCCATTATTCAAAATGGGTGGTTCTCTGGGCTAAGCTCTGTGGTTGGGGGGCTGTTGTGTGAGGAGGGTAGCCCAGGAGAGGAAGGCAGGCAGGATGGTTTAAATAGGGGCAGCCTGGTAAGACTTCATTGACCAAATGTTGTTTTTTCTATTCTTTTTTCAACTTAGTATCTTTCTGTGTAGTGGTGAAATCTAATCGTGTTGCCTTCACTCAGATCCCAGGGCAGCTAATCCAGTGCATCTGGGACCAAAGTGGGCTTTGCTGAGGTCAAAGGAGTGAAGTCTAATGGCTATTCAGGCACCTAACCCTATCTTTGTTCTACACATTCATTCATGATTCATTAATTGATTGTACGCTGACTTCCGGTGACAGAGTATAAGCAAAATGAAAATCCTACCCTAAAAATCCTCCATCCCAAAGTAAGTAAGCAGCCTGAGATGCACATTCTCAAATTTGTGGAAAGCTGATAATGGGAGTCTTGAACCCCTCATTCACGTCCAAGTTGTAAAAGGGTCAGAGTGTGTGGAGATTGGGGTAAGATCTTTCTTTGGAAGGACATACAATGATTCCCACTACATCTACTCAACACCCCCCTCCCGCCCCCAGAGAAGCTTATAGGACTGCTTAAAGAGATTGGACTGGTGTCTGACCTTCGCAAGTCTGAGATGGACATGTCCTATTTTGTGGGAAAGCTTAGACAAGATGCCCTCTCCTCATCAGCGTGCCCAAACCCTGAGTTTCCTTTAAGGCCATGTTACGAAGACGTCTCTGATTTTTTTTTCCTAGCCCTTAAAGATTTCCACTCTTTGAATTCCTGCAGTATCTGACACCAAATTATGAGATGTCATACCCTTGGTGGGCTTTGAATCTCCTCAGTGTCTGCTGAGCGCTCTCATAACCTAAATGTGTGTTTAAAATTCTGTCTTACTGGGGGTAAGCATGTATCTGCTGTGGAAGAAGTCAGGTGAGGGGGAACAGTACTTACTGGCTTCTGGTTCCCATTTGATGTTCTTTATTTCAAAGCTGTGGATAGTCGTAGGCACAGGCAGAGACTTCAAGCAGCTTCTGACCCTGGGAACCATTTGGCTGGCATGAGGTGCTGTGTGTGTTGTCAAGGTCAACTTATGGGGAAAGTTGACCTGGAGAGACCTTTTATAGAATGTGTTTGTTTTGCCAGACTGAGAGGATGGAGTGTTTATACAGCTTTTGGTTGAAATTCCATCTTTGTTGCAGAGAGATTATTGTCTGAGGAAACAAGCACTTGAGGGGGAAGAGGTAGGTGCCGGCCAGCAGAGAAGTATTTTAATTTTAGTTCCTTACATTTGTTCAAGGTTTTATTCAGTGCTTTGGAGGGTGAGTCTGAATTTTCTCAAAAAACCAGACCAAACCCTGAAGCCGATCTTGGAGGCTTAGCATGGGTTAGTGTTACCGTGTTGCTGTATAAGCCTCTCCGCATTCCGCGATAGGAGTCAACCGGCGGAGGACATTGTTCTTTATTCTGCTCCTCTGGCTGCCCCAGTGATTCCCAGGGACTGACCGTAAACCACTGCCCTTGTGCCTGGTGTGTTCTTGTGATGCGAGAAAATGTACCCCTGTGTGCAGCTGCCATTTGCCTTTGTGGGTTAACAGTCCTCCCAGTGGCCATGGGGAGCCAGCTAGGTGCTCTCCTAGAATTTCCAGTGTGGAGGGCTCCCGTCCCCCGACCTCCGTCCCCAATTGCTGCACACCCTAGGATTGTGACAGATTCAAACACATCCGAGGCTTGACGATAATGATCTCTCCTACCTTCTTGTACCATGTCTCTAGTGAAAGTGTCATTTATAGGTCTACTGTCCCTGGGTCTAGAACAGTGTCTCCCCAGTCGAGTTGAACATCCAAATCACCTGAGGAGTTAAAAAAAAAGAAGACAGATTTCCAAGCCCTACTTCTGATTATGGAATCAGAATACCTGGCTCTTCCAAGAGGGCTCTCCCGGGCTGACAGAATTGGCAGCATTGCCTTATGAAATAATCCGTGGGTCCTACCTGGGGGTGGGTGGGGCTGGGCATAACTTGAAGATAGGGGAGCTTCTTTCTGACCGCTTCATTTGGGTGGGTTATGGTAGGGAAATAGCTATATAAAGAAAATCTAGGAGCAACCCCATTTTAGTGTTAAGGGCATTGCTTGCCAACCTTTGTTCCTTTGAAGTTCTTTTTTAGTTTGGTCTAGAGATTTCTTTTCTTTTTTTTTTTTTTTTTAGATTTTATTTATTTATTTATTTGAGAGAGAGAGAGAGTGCACAAGCTCAGGCAGACAGAGTGGCAGGCAGAGGCAGAGGGAGAAGCAGGCTCCCTGCTGAGCAAGGAGCCCGATGTGGGACTCGATCCCAGGACACTGGGATCATGACCTGAGCCGAAGGCAGCTGCTTAACCAACTGAGCCACCCAGGCGTCCCTGGTCCAGAGATTTCTAACTTGGAATTTTCCTAAGTCTAAGGGTGAGGGAAGGTAGTGGAGATCATATTTGTATGTGTGTATGTGTGTGTGTGTGTGTGTATACATGAGAGAGAGAGCACGTGTGTGCAAGCATGCTTTGTTGCGATACAACTCATGTTCTTTTCACTTAACCCGCTTGAGTGTACGGTTGAATAGTTTTGATGTGTTCCCAGGTTGTGAAGCCATCATGACAATAGATTCAGCATCTCCCCAAAGGAAACCCTGTACGTATTATAACTTATTTTTAATACTCAAAGAAGTCTAATCTTTATGATAAAGCTGTACAGGCTAATATCAAGGTTTATTGATTCAGGCTAGAATTAGAGCTGATAGAGGTAACTCATGCTTAGCTTTGATTGAGAGTTACATTATTTTTGAAGGGAGAATGGATTAATAAGCTTCGTTTGTTGGGTGTTGGCTTTCAGGTGAGAGGGCAACAAGGTTGTGCATCTCTGCACTGTTCTGTCCTCACCGGTTGACTTGATGTCACATGATGACTGGTGACCAGCAGTGGAAGCCATGTTTCCAGGACTTATTAGGTCTTTTTTCTTTTTAAAGATTTTATTTATTTATTTATTTTAGAGAGAGAGCATGTGAGCAGGGGGAGGGGCAGAGGGGAGAATCTTCAAGCAGACTCCCTGCTGAGCATGAGCCCCCCCCCCACCCCCCATGTGGGCCACAATCTCATGACCCTGAGATCATGAGCTGACCTGAAATCAATAGTCGGATGCTTAACTGAGCTACCCAGGTGGCCCCAGTGATTTCGTCTGGATTCAGGAGGCAAGTATTAGTAAACTAATATTTCTGCTCAGTGGGTAGATGTGCTTTATTCTTGGAATAAGAATCCTTACAACTTTGCCCATTTATGTGTGACCCTTCGGCCTTGTCTTGTGCTATCCTGCTTAGGCTGGTGCACAGCTAATTCACCTTCACTGCAGCTCTTTTGAACTGAGTTGTCTTGACCAAGTGACTTGTCCAAGGACTGCTATCAATGTGGCCAAGATGTACTGATGTCACTTGTTATCAAGACAGGCTGTCGCCCAAGCTGGGCCTTGGAAGTTTGGATTTGGGAATAGGGGCTGTGAGATTCCAGCAGACCCAAGGAAGTTCAGTCCCTGATTTGCCCATGGGTCTTCTTGGGGAAGAGAAGATGCTGGGGCACACAGAACCCAGCACCGTGTCAGGGGCAGCTTGCTTCCCATTCGTCATGACTTCCGGGTGCTAGATCCTTCCATGAATAGCAGGAAAACAGTGACCTTTTACTAACTTTAATTACACCCCCCCCCCCCCCCGCTACAGTTCTTGTTTCTAAAATTACTATTCTGTAGGTTTCCAGAACCTCTTTACCCTTGACCTCTATCTCTTTCATCTGGGAATTGTACCCATGGACCACCCAGCTATCACACACCCAGACCCATGACTCCAGGAAGACCTGCATTTCACAGCTAATATCTGCTCCTGGGAATTTGGGGAATTAAGTGCTTTATTTACTTAATCTTCTTCAAATAGGAGTTTGCATGTTCTCACTGCCATAATTAAAAAAAAAAAAAAGACAAAACAAGCACATAAGAAAAAGCACAACACCCACAAAAACCCCCATGACCTCAGATAAACATCTTACCCACCATTGCCTAAGACACTGTGTCCTACAACTGAAGGAATGCTTTGGGTGGTCCTCCCTTGGTGGGCTACATAGTTTGTGGACTCTGAAAGCCTTGGTTTCTGTTTTTTCCCTTTCCTGTTACATGGATTGGGCTCCTTGGTTATTGACCCTTCACCCAAAGGTGGAAGGAGTTGAACTCAAAGGCTGATTTCTGTTTTCGTGGAGAACCATGAGCCCGTGGCGGTTCGTGAGTGTCTGATTACCATGATTTCTGCTTGGATTCATCAAAAGGTGGTTTCCTTTGACATGGAAAAGGTCTGTTGTATAATCCAGCACTTTGACAGTTGGGTTCCCTGCCTCGTCTGCCTCACTTTGAGATTCTCAGACCTCACTGCACAAAAGATAAAACCAGGGAGATGCCTGGGCCCTGCTCCCTGAGGTTGTTTCCACAGGATGTGGACTAGGATTTTGCATTTAGGAAATTGTGCCCGGGTCCTTCTGATTCAGATTCACACCTACCAGCCAATGGCGAGAAGCTGTCTGGGAGTTTGTGCTCCACTGTTCAGGTACCAGCCCAGCCTGTGGTTAAATGCTGGGCAATTAACAAGGTCTAATTACAGCATGTGTGGTTTCCAAGGTAACACGGTCAGGCCTGCCCAGGCTGGGAAGATCAAAAAGGACCCCAGTGAGACTGCAGTGGGGTGTGGCCTCCAGATTAATGTCATCCAAGTGCTTTATGATTGCCGGGTTTTTGCCCCATCCGTCCCAAGCCCTGTTTAATGACAGCGGCAAAAATGAAAGTAAACAATGTTAGAATAGAAGCCAGAAAATCGCTGGACAACTTCTGGAGGCAGTGATGAGGACATGAGGAGGGATGAGTATAGCCATTCAGTTGCTTGTATTTTTTACTACTTTATCAGTTTAGCCAAGAATAAGATGGTGGAGGAACAGGAGATGACCTTGAAAGGCTTTTGAAAACGAAAGGCCAGCTACGGTTAAACATTGGAGTGCTATTCCTTAGTGCTCTAATGGCTGGTACTGTTCAAGTTCATCTGTTCTCACTTTGTCAGGTGAGGCTTGGCGTGACATTTATTGAGTGCTTCCTGTGTGCTGGGAACTTGCACCTAGGTTTTCTTGCCCTTTTGACCTAAATGCAAAGGTCCCACGCTCTGTAATTTTCCAGTTTTTGAGGGTGGAAAAGATAGTCTATACCATATTTTAGCACAGGATTCTGCATTTTGGTTTTAGTTTTGAACCTGTAGGGCAATGGGAAAGGCAGTCCACCGAGCTCAGGTTTCCTAATGTCTCTGAGGTTTCATCGCCACCTCAGGACTTAGCTTGGGTCAACCATCTTAACTTCTGAAGGGTGACAACCCCTTGCAGAATCTGGTGAAAACTGGGAACTATCTTCCCTGGGGGAAAAAAGTACATATGTATTTTTTTTTAAATTATATTCACTTTCCAGGAGACCCCAGACCTCCTCAAGGAGGTGATTTCCTAAGAGTTTGCCAGCTCCAACTGGTAATCCCTGGGTCCCTCCAGACCTTGGGGGTGGGGGTGGGGGGCCTTTTTCATTGTTTAGAGTGGCTTCCTGCAGAATGAGGTATTTGAAGAGGGAGGTTTTGTTGTTCCTGGCATTTTTTACTAACTGCCCTGTGCGTTCATTTGGGAGGGGAAAAAAAGAGAAGCCACACTGAGAAAAATAAATAGGGAATGAATGGCATCTGGAATATGAACTATTTTCCTTGTCACTCTTTACTATTGTGGCCCTTCAAAAGGAGGCGATGGGGTGATTATACCATGAACCCTGGCGGCAGACAGCTCCTCTTGTACAGTGACAGGAAAACTCGTTCTACTTTTAACCTTGGGGAAGCTGACATTTAATAAAGTTTTGGTGAACTTGAGAGTGTCAGAAGGTTCTAGGGACTACAGCAAGTGGAAATAACATGTTCTTTACCACTTCTTAGCTTCTGATTCCCAACATCTTCCTAACTCAACCCCAGTGGCCCTCGGCCAAAAAGTTGTCATCTCATTAGGAGGGAATATCTATGGGGTTTATTTGGAAACCTAAAGATTTAATTTTTTTTCGTTTTTTTCCCCCATTCTCTGCTTAGGTGTTGAAAAATCTCTAGAGCTTGGGAAAGCTGACTGGACGAAACATGAAGAGCTTGAAAGCCAAGTTCAGGAAGAGTGACGTAAGTAGGCGGTGACTCACTGTCTGTCGGCTCCACGCTCCCTCTCCTGGGGCAGGCGGGAAGGCTCTCCACTCACACCGTGATAAGGCCCTGGGTTAATCAACTACAGGAACCAGAAGCCCGATGGGCCTCCCCTCAGGGTGGCTTTTGTTGTGCTCTGGGTGCTGTGCTGTTTGTGTCAATAGCTTTTGAAAATGACTTCTTCAGTCCTGCCATCCGTGAACTTGTAGAGAAAGAAACAGTCAATTCCAACATCTTAAAAGAATCGGTAAAAACCTCGCCATTTCTAAAGTCCCCCACATCTGATTCAGAATGTCCATTTTGGAGGAAGATGGTCTTGTGAAAGTAGTTAAGGTATTACATGTTAGCTTGGTTCATCTTTGGCTTTAAGAAGGGTTGTTGTTTTTTTTTTTTCCCCCAAACTCTCTGTTAAGGCTTTTGTGGTAAAACAACAGTATCTCTCACTGCCTGCATTTGACTCCCCCTGAATCCTTGGGGTTCTTACTCATTTGTTATTCATCGTACAAGATTTTGGGTTGGAGGAACCAGTTCCGATGTTGGGTTATGAGACAAAGTCTCCCAGAGGAAAAACTGGAGAAAAATAGCATAGCATTCTTATACACGTGGTATCTTAACGCAAGGTCATCTCCGAAATCCTGCTGGGACTCCAGATGCTTTGGGCAGAATTGTTGAATGGGAGAAATTCATGGCAGGACATCAAATGGAAGTTCAGATATGTCAACCCTCATCCAGGGCTTGCTTGGCTCTCCTTTAAGATGAAGTTACCAAAGGTGAACCTGGATTTTATCGTTTTGCCATGAATTCTAGGACAGGCTGACACGCTCCTGTTTTTAAAATAAATGGAGGCTGCACCTTTGATGGCTAACAGGTCATAGGCACACAGCTCCTTTTGGCTGATGCTTATCTTTTGAGGCTGCATGGTAAGGCGCTGAGCTGATGGGGCCCAGACTAGTTGAGATGCCTGTGGGATAGTTGCAGATTTTTCTTTCGCTTAGAGGTTAGAACTAGAAAGGGATTTTAGGAAAAAATTGGGTTTTTTACCTTCGCATTCTTGAGGTAAGTTCAGTGGAACTCAGAAAATGTGAAGTGACTTGGCCAGAGGCTTCCAGTTTGCCCCTGGCCCCTGAGAGCCTTGGTCATCTGACTTCCTTAGCCTCTTGCCCCTGCTGCTCCCCTGAGAAGCCCCTTCAGCCTCCCCATCTGCTGACCCCATGAGACCTAAGGCAGCAGAGCTCCTGTGGCTTTCGGTGAGGATCGAAAACTCAAGCAGCGGATACGGGTTTGTACGTCCTGCGACCAGGTTAACAAATGTCTTTTCCATCCTAAGGAAATTTGGGTGGCTTCCATTTATACAAGCTGAGATTATTTTAGCCAAATTTAATCAGTCTAGAGTTCTGGGACATATGAACAGGGGCAGGGCGTTATGACAGACACATAAACTTTGGGTTTAAAAAATTAAAAACTGGTGGCCAGAGGGAGGGTGTTGCTGGAATCTAGGTTTTTAAATAAAAATGGAACTATTTCCACGATTAAGAAACCACAATAATAGCACTTTTAAAAGCTGCTGGGATTTGGCGGCCGGAAGACTACTTTCAGAAGTTGGTGCTAAGAGAAGAAATAGAGGAGCAGCTTGGGTGCCTGGAGCAAAAGAGATTGTTATCATGAGGCCAGACGATATCAAATGGCTTTTGATATTTGACCAAAATATCAAATTTGGGGTCTGTGTGTCAGTTTGCTCATCAGCCATGTGGTAACTAGCCATGAGGAAGGATTGACGTAGGTCAGGTACAATGCAAAGCTCATCGGGTGAAATTCATTGAACCTTACACGGTAGGTATTACCATTAGACCCATTTTACAGATGGAGAAATGGAGACCTAGGAAGGTATGGTACTTGTCTGGGTTCTCAGAGCTCTACTTTGTACCATCTATTTTTCTGCCATGGCAGCCCCATTCCAGAGCACAGGTCTCCTAAAAGGAAATTTGGATGGAGAGTAGACTTTGGAAACCGTTGACTCCAGGCAGGAGCTTGGAAGAGTGACTTCGGATCCAGTCTGGTGAACTTGGGCAAGTCTCTTACCTTCCTGACCCTCAGGTTCCTCACCTGAAGATGGGGAAAATCATGTGAACTTTACAAAGTTGTCATGAAGGTTAAACGTGCTGATGTATGTAAAACACACAGCATAGGGCCTGGCATTCAGATGACGCTTAGTAAATGCTGATTCCTTTCTCTTAATCCGAAACCCCTGATAAAAAAAATAGGGTTTGGGGGCACCTGGGTGGCTCAGTGGGTTAAAGCCTCTGCTTTTGGCTCAGGTCATGATCTCAGGGTCCTGGGATCGAGCCCCGCATTGGGCTCTCTGCTCAGCAGGGAGCCTACTTACCCCTCTGTCTCTGCCTGCCTCTCTGCCTGCTTGTGATCTCTGTCTGTCAAATAAATAAACAAAAGCTTTAAAAAAAAAAATAGGGTTTGGAAAGTATCTGTGGTCTGGAGGGCAGAATAATCTGGTAACAGTTGTTGCCTCTGAGGAGGGAAGCTGGGGTGAATGGAGCAGGTAGGCTTGCTTTTCAGTGCGTGTCTTGTGGTTTGAATTTTTTGGCATATGTATGTGCACATACATGTCACTTATTAGGCGAAAAACAAGTTTCAAATGATTTATATTTAGTTCAATGAGCCGAACTGGAATCTTCTTTGC